>JAULBY010101973.1:10946-27875 GCA_032358315.1 Ophiocytium majus
AGGCTTCCTGACGGCTCTGGGGCCCGTACCCCCCCCCCTCCCATTGAACTGGGCTTTCCGCCGCGGCCGTTTCTGGTAACGCACAACCTCAACCCAGCCGAGTCTCAAACGCCGTGGACACACACACACAGCAGCCTTGGACACACATCGCCGAGGCAGCCCGCCCCACGCTACTGTAAGCAATCTTGCCGTACTCGAGAGCCGAGGCCTGGCGCTGCCTCCCCCGGCACCAGCACTTGCTGTTGCGGTCTGTGCTGCTGTGTGCTGCTGCTGCTGCTGCACCAGCAACGCCAGGGTCATCCTTGGAACGAGGGGGGTAGCAGCGCCGGCAGCACAGCCTGGGCACAGCCTGTGCACAGCTCTGTCCTGCCCTGTGATGAGGGGAGCCACATGCTGCTGCTGCCGCCCCTGCTGCTGCGCCGCCCAGCTCCGATAATAACACAGCTGGCTTCAGCCCTATTGATATTAAGGCCCGGCACTGCCCGCGTGCGGTAAACAGCATGAAACAACACATGAACACAGGACCCAGCTGAATCAGGCTGTGCTGGCAGTTCTCGATGCAAATGGGAGGCCAAGTATAGGGTGCCTAAGGTCAAAAAGGGGGGGTAACGTACTTAGGGAGCGCTAGTTTAAAGGGGGGGTGACATAATTATGCACGGCCAATTAAAAGGGGGGTGCGTCATTATTGCCGCCTAGTTGAAACCTACCTTGATTATGATGGGGGGCCTTGATAGGGAACTAGACGGTTTATAAAATTCTGACTCAATCGCCCTGTCCCAACCAACTGGCAGGCACGCCTGTCCGCGCCACGGGCACGCTCATACCTCCCATGCTACTGCACGCTGGTTGTGTGCCGCGCCACTTTTCTTGTGACCGCGTTCTGCTGGTGCCGCTGTGCGGGAAAGCACTGCAGTCTCTGCCCCGCAGCCACACTGGTACCTCAGTGCTACTGCATGCTCGCGTCGGCAAGTAAATGTTTATGGTATCGCGTGTTTCTAGGGTTGCAGTCACAATTTCAGGCACATGGCCATTGACTTGAATTACGAGAATGAAAAGGCCAATTATAGAGAGCCTTTTTTCTGAGCTGACCGCCCCCGGTCCAACCGGATAGCACGCCTCTCCACTCCATAGTACGCCGATGCCGTAGTGCTGCTACATGCCTGTTGTGCCTCGCACCGCACACTTCTGGCGTGGGGGTGCTCTGCTGCTGCTGCTGCTGTGCAGGGTCGCCCCTGAAGTCGCTGCGCCACAGGCGCGATGGTGCCTCGATCATAATGTCTGTGTCCGCGCGAACGAAAGTAAAATGCTCTGTCACCGCGTCTTTCCGGAGTTGCAGTAGTTATATTACAATGGTGTAATATACCTATAGTCTTTTATGATATTATTATTATTATAATATTAATGTATATTTGTATCAACCCGTTTTTTCCAGGCACGTGGACAGTGATTTCGATTACGAGAATACAAAACAACAAAAATTTCCTGACGCAACTGCCCTCGCCCAGCTGGCAGGCACGCCGGTCTACGCCACACGCGCGCTGATGCCTCCATGCTACTCCATGCCTGTGTGTCCCCGCACAGGAGAATGCGCTGGCGGTTGCCGCCTCACTGCAGGGCGACATGGGCTCCGCTGCGCTGGTGCCCTTCATCATTGACCCCGCGTCCGCCGCAACCGCATGGCTGCGGGCCTTTTTGTCAAAGTAAGCACACACACCTCCCACTACCGCATGCGCCGTCAACACGAAGCAAACCTAAAAGGCTGCTGAGCCCAGTGACTGCCGCGGCTGGGAGGGGGGGCGACATGCCAGGCCGAAGCCCGGGGTCTGATGTAGCACCTTCTCAGCGTCAAGTAGCCCTACCCTATGCGTGCTGGTGCCTTTCATCATTGACCCCGCGTCTGCCGCAACCGCCTGGCTGCGGGCCTTTTCATCAAAGTAAGCACACCCGCCCTTGCCGCGCGAGCCCACTGCCCGGAAATACACATACGACCGGCGGGGATACCTAAAGTTCATCGCTCCAAGATGAGTTCTCACATACAGTGTACATGTATGTTACTGTAACCTTGAAGTACACACTGGTGTGCGTATTTGTAAGTTGACTGTATACATATGCGAATACATGCGTGTGTCTGTAGGGTTGTGGCAAGAGGTATGTGGGCCAGCCATGTGGGGCGGATATTGCTGGCTCTTAGCACTCTTCTTTCAAAATTAGCTGATTCACTAGCTGCGCATGGTGCATGCATGTGGGTGGCTATGTGGTGCCTTCACAATCCTCCCTGCTCCACCGCCTGCAGATATCTATACATGCACCGCAAGCCCAGCGGGGGCAGCGGGATTTTGCACTGTTTTGAACAGAACAAACTTTTTGCAACCAATTTTTTGGGGCGAGAAACTGACGCCGCCTGGCATGTGTCCGTTTGGAGCGGAATGGCCGACTTGATTGTATATACTTAGAAGTACTTCACATGTACCGGTACCAATAATACGTACCCACAAAAAAATACGTACTGCAGTATGTGTATACCCGTACATGCATGATCTGTGAGATTGCGCATTCCTATGTGTGTGTGTGTGTACGCAATGCGTGTGCGCAGGGATGCGGCGCGCCCCCTGGAGGTGGTCAGCAGCGGCGACCCGCGCTTTTCCAGCACGGTGGAGCTGGCGGTCCGCTTCGGCAAGACACTGCTCATCCTCGAGGTGCCAACATCACCATTTGTATTCCCGCACCTGGCGCACTTCAGGGAACTTGCGCACGACTTTTGGCACGCGTGCAAACAACTATGAATTACGGCCTGTGCAGTGACTGCGCCACCAGTGCATCACAATAAACCACAACTGTCCCAGGCGTCTGCAGCTGCGCTCCCCCAACTGCCGCCACTCCCCCCCCCCCGTCCCCCGGCGCTGTGCTCACCACCAACTGCGAGCGTACCGCAGCTGCCGCCTACGCAGCTCTTGCTGGCCGCAGCAATGTGCTTCACGCCGCAAGCCAGAGAGAAGGAGCAGCCCTTGTGGCGGGGCCGTGCCCCCCCCCCCCCCTACTCACTCTAGCAGCTCGCTTTGGCACCGCTAGAAGAGCTTCACGCAACTTGCTGCAATTGCACTGCCTGGTTTGCACGCTCTAAGGCACCCCTTGCATTCCTGCCCGTGCGTTGTTGCGTGCGCCAACAGGCGGATGGGCTCGAGCCAATGCTGTACCCGCTGGCGCGGCGCGACCTGCAGCACCAGGGGCCACGCTGGGTTGTGCAGGTGGGCTTGCTCTCTCGGTTGTTCAGTGCGCTCGGTCTAAGCAAGCACAACTGTCACTGTCTTGGTAGCGGCTGAGCATTTAGGCCACACGGCCTTTTGCGCATGCACCACAGCGTACCACAGCTTTTGCGGAGCCAGCTTTTAGGCAAAAAGATCACAGGCGGATGGGCTCGAGCCAATGTTGTACCCGCTGCCGCAGCGCTGCGGACACGGACACCGGACACGGACAATTAACAATAACCAAAAACTCAAAGCCAAATCACATGGATTCTCTACAGAAGTCATATGTTCGTGTCTGGTGGCCGTGTTCGTGACATGGAACATCTCCTCTCCTGGTTGTTCAGTGCACTTGGCTGGGGGCGCACCATTGTCGCTGTGTCGTCAGCTGCTGCGGCGTCATGCCATGCGGCCCCTTCGGTACGTGCACCAGATGAGCACATCACAGCTTTTGCAGGACCATTCTCATCCAACTACACTGGTAGCGACCACCTGCCACAGGGCAGTGGAGGGTGCAGCTTCTGCTGCATCGCCGCAGTGCTGCGGCCCTGCCAGCAGTGGCGGCGTACAGCCTCATCGCCATAGTAGCACCTATTACAAGTGTGAGAAACCTAAAAGGCTGCCAAGCCCAGATACTGCCGTGGCTGGGGCCAAATGCCAGGCCAAAGCCTTTGGAGTGATTTGTCCACCTGGTGAAAAGCACCAGACAGCCCCCACACCTACACGCGCCGGTCAGTGTCCTTGAGGACAAGTGTTGCTGGGCATACATGCGCGTATATCTGTATGGGGTCGCGCATGGCCATCGCTGGCTTGCACAGCCTGGGTCCTTGCCCGTCCACAAGTGCAAACTGCTTCATAAAGCGATGTGACAAATTACGGACTTCAGCAAACCCTACTCAGCAGCCGTTGCCGTCCCGCCCAGGTCAGCGACCAATCCGTGCTACAATGAGAGCGTCTGCATGGTGCCGGTGACGCGGCGGCCCACCAGACCTGCCCAATGCTATCTTATTCCATAGTTGTAAGTACTAGTAGTAGTACATGTACATGACGCGCCTTTCACCACTTAAATATTCTGTAACCGTTTTTCTGTATCTGCTCAGGTCGGCGACAAATCCGTGGACTACAATGAGGGCCTCCGCATGGTGGCGGTGACGCGGCGCCCCGCGCCAGACCTGCCCCAAGCTATCTTATTCCATACATGATACTCCTCCCCCCACATAAATATTATTTAACCGTTTTTTGGTCTCCTTTTTCTGTCTCGCGCCAGGTTGGTGACGAATTCGTGGACTACGATGAGGGCCTCCGCGTGGTGCTGATGACGCACCGACCCGCACTAGACCTTCCCCCATGCTATCTTATTCCATACATGCTACTCCTTCCACCATGTATGTATTCTGTAACCGTTTTTTTGTCTCGCCCCAGGTTGGCGACAAATCGGTGGACTACAACGAAGGTTTCCGAATGGTGCTAGTGACGCGGCGGCCCGCGCCAGACCTCCCCCCGTGCGCAGCGGCGCTGCTAGCGGAGGTCAACTTCACGGTCACGCGCTCCGGCCTGGAGGGGCAGCTGCTGGGCGTGACCATACAGCACGAGCAGCCAGAGCTGGAGAGGGCAAAGAGTGACATGCTGGCCAAGGAGGAGGCGTTCAAAGTAAGGGCCGTGGACCTGTGCGGTCTAAGTGTGTTAAAGGGAAATGCGGTATCTTTTTCAAGGGTAGCATGTACTTTTGAATTTCTTCAGAAGTAGCGCCCCCCCCCCCCCCCTCCCCCCCCCTCTTCCCCATTGCCCTCAAACTGGTCTGCGAGTCGCGAATGTGTGAGGTGTATGCTTCAACCCGAGTTGTGGAAAGGGGGTGGAGGGGGCATTCAAGGCAAGAGCCGTGGACCCATGTGCTAGAAACCTGAGAGGGTGCTAAGCCTGGATGCTGCCGTGGCTGGGGCGCAATGCTAGGCCGAAGCTGTTGGGGTGGTTGATCCACATGGTGTGAGAGCTTTGTGCATTCTTATCTTGCAAGTGTCACGTAGCGCCTACTTATCTTCCCCCGCCAACCCCTCAAACTGGAGGTCAAGTCACAAAGGCTGCGTGACGTCTGCTTCAATCCAATTGTAAAGTGGGAAGGGGGTCGGGGGGGGGTTGGGGGGGGGGGAGAGGGCACACTGCGGCACAGTGTATGTGCGGTCACAAACAGCGTTGTCCTCCAAGCAATGAGTGAGCAGGCAGGGCTGAATCGCGACCCTGCGCCGGCGCGTGGCGCACACGTCACAGCCAGCACGAAATCGACGGCGGCGAGTATACTTATGTGCAGATGCGTGCATGTACCGTATAGCATGCTGCTGCCTACTTCCTGTGAATGCACATCAATAAAACAGCTGCCATATACTTGACGCACCGGTATGCTTTATGTTGTGACAACAGCCTTATGCTCATAAGCAAAGCCCCTTTACGCCTGCCAATTATTGGCGCGCCTCAAACACGGCACAACCCCCCCCCCCCCACACACAATTGTCTGCATACCTTCGCAGGTCCAACTGGCGGCGCTGGAGCGCGAGCTCCTGGACGCCCTGGCCAGCGCCGAGGGCGATCTACTGGAGAACACGGCCCTCATTGCCTCCCTGACGCGCACCAAAGCCAAGGCCGCAGAGATAGAGGCCGCGCTCGCCACCTCCGCCGCCGCCAGCGCGCGGCTAGACGCGCAGCGGGACGCCTACCGTGGCTTCGCGCGCGGCGGGTCCACACTGTTTTTCCTCGTGGAGCAGATGCAGGTGCGTGACGCCGAGCTGCCGTCCACGCATGCGGCCACACATGGTCTGAATTCATGCCTGATTTCCTCGCCAGCACACGTGGCAGCGCCACATGCTCATGAGACGTCACGCCCCTCTGTACGCCCGCCACCGCACCAAATGCAACCAGAGTTTTTGAATAACCCACTGCCACCTGCCCCTCCCCTCCCCTCCCCCGTCGTTGCTCCCACTGCGCCGCAGGCTGTGAGCCCCATGTACCGCTTCTCCCTGGCGAGCTTTGTCAAGCTCTTCAAGGCCACACTTGAGGAGGGCGCCGCCAGCACCGTGCCCAGCGGCCCCCGCTCCTCCAGCCCGGAGGTTGAGCTCAGCGACAGGCTCGCGCGCCTGGCGCCGGCGCTGGCGATCCGCGTGCTGCACTTTGTGGGGCGCGCGCTGTTCAAGGTGGGCCAGCAACATGCGCCCTGCGCTTTGCCGCGCTGCACCCCTGCAATCCCGCTCCCTGTGACGCTGCATTGCATGAAAGCGCGCCACTCAGTGGAGTGCACTCTGAAGCATCCGTACCCCTCTGGCGTACTGCCAAGCGCCATACTTAGGGTGGGAGCTGATTGGTTCCGACCAGGTGGATAATCACCCAAGAGAGTGCATCTGCAGCATCTGTAACCCTCAGTGTCGGGTGCGGGCTGACTGGTTCTGCCCAGGTGGATAACGGGCTGTGGCCTGACATTTTGCCCCAGCCGAGGCAGTATCTGAGCTCAACAGCCTGTCAAGTTCCTTATCTGGCACGTTGCTGCAGCAGCTTCGCAGCTCCCTGCCCCACTGTGAGAGTGTTCATCGGGGCCTGCAAGTTTGCGTCCCTACCCTGGCGGGGAGCTGTCATGACTGCTGCGCGGCTCAAACATCAACACGGAGGTGAAGTTGAACATGTAAGGGGGTCTTAGCACTCCCCACCCAGTGCGCCGCAGCCCCTGCTCAGCCCACCAGCCGCTGGGCGCTGAAGCCACTGCTGCCGCGCAATCCCGTACCCCCCATGTTTTCCTGCGCCTGCACAGGGCGACCGCATGTCCTTTGCCGTGCACCTGGTCCACGGCATGAAGCCTGACCTTTTCGACGCCGACGGCGTGGAGTGGGGTGTTTTCACGGGCCAGCTCACTGCCGCTGCCGCGGCGACGGCGGCGGGCGGCGACGGCGATGGCGGCGGCGGCGCAGCGAGGGGCCCCGCCCGCCCGCGGGGCATGCCTGACTGGGCGTCAGATGACCGGTGAGGCAACAGTTTCAAAGTTTGTGCACGACACACCTGCAGGGGCAGTGTCAAACGTGTGGGGGGTGGCTTGGTTTTGCCCGGGTGGGCTATCGCCGAACACACCGTGGCCTTATGTTTTGGCACAGCCACGGCAGTAGCTGGTCTAGGTACTAATCAGGAGTGCTGACAACACGAATCAGGAGTGCTGACAACAGTGCGTGGTGGTGCACCCAGCTGCTGGTAGCTTGTGCGAGTGGTGTGTGTTGAATGGCTTTCCGTCAGCTGCTTACACCTGTGACTGCCCTGCTCCAGCTCTTTCGGACGCCCGCAACAAGGCGTCGCCTGCTACCCACTGCCATCCAGCACAGCCGAACGCTTGCATACCCCCCCAGGTGCTGCCGCCATACCCACTAGGAGCTCAAACACACACCCACGCTCTCTAGCACATCCCTCCTCTCATCTCCTGCCACCACCCCCGCTGCCGCCACCACTGCCAACTCACATATTTACACCTTATCCCCCCCCCCCACCCACATTGTCAACACAGGGTGGACGCATTTGCGCGGCTGTCGGAGCACCTTCCCCGCCTGGTGGCGGGGCTGGACCTGCAGGACCGCGGCAAGTGGCAGCGGTGGGCGGGGGCGGTGGAGTGCGAGGCAGAGTTTCCGCCGTCGGCGCGCCTCACGCCCTTCCAGCGCGTGCTGCTCGTGCAGGTACGTGGCGCCGCGATGAGCGTGTGTGTGTGTAGCTGCTGAGCACAGATTTGGCTGCTGAGCACGCATGTGCTGCTGAGCATGCACTGGTGCTGCTGAGCATGTGGTGCTGTTGCCGCTGTGTGGTGCTGCTGAGCGGTGCAGGCTTGCCCCTGACACTGCCACTGATCCCGGTGTGCTGCTGCAGCCCGGCACCCGCCCCCACCCAAGCCCTCAGTCTATGCTGTCTTCATTCAGCCGCTGCAAATACAACGCCACCCTCGCAAAACCGTATGTAACCGCCCTCATCTCACGCTGCGCAGGCTCCGCAACCCCAGCGTCTACAGTCAAGCCCCTTCTGCTGTGCTTATCCAGCCACTCCAGACACACGCAGCACGCTGAAACCGTTTTGTAACTGTGTTTGCTCTCACGCCTGACCGCCTACAATCCGCGCCGCTTCTGCTGCACGTATTGAACCACTGCCCCCCCCTCCTCCCCCCCGTGAAACCGTTTTGTAACTGCTGTTATTCTCATGCTGCGCAGGCTCTGCGCCCCGACCGGCTGCAGTCCGCCCTGGTCCAGTTTGCGTGCGAGGCACTGGGGGTGCCCTCCATCAACCCCCCACAGCGACCGCTGGCGGTGCTGTACTCAGAGGAGTCGGATGCCTCAGCGCCCGTTCTCATCAGGCACGCGCTCTGTCACTCTGTGTGGCGCAGTGAACATGTGGAAAGGGCGTTTCAACATGTGCCACAGCAGTTGTTGTGAAGCGCGAAGGGGGCAGTAGCTGGCAGCAGCGCACTATTGTGCACTCTGTCACTCTGTGCGGCGCACTCAACATGTGGAAAGGGTGTATCATAGCTGTCCCGGCAGTCTTTGTGAGCACGTAGCGGGCAGCAGTTGGCAGCAGCACACTATGTGCGGGAGCGAGTGGCGCTGCAGTACACAGCGGGGCCGGATGCCTCGGCCCCCATCCTCATCAGGCACGCGCTTGTGTCGTGCATTTTCATGGTGGAAAGCGGTTTGCCCGCACCCTGCACGTGGTGGTCAGTACCCTATGTGCACTTGCGGTGCTGTGCGGTTAACTGCCAACTGAGTCTTGTGTGCACGTGCCATGTGGCTGCTCTCCTCTGTTCTGTCTCCCGCAGCATCAGCGCCGGCGCTGACCCCTGCAAGGAGCTGGAGGAGCTCGCAGACAAGGAGGTACGCACCCGTCGCACTGTGTTGTAAGCCTCCCTACTGAAATGATAGGAAGAGACGCCTGGTGCTGCAAAACACAAGTGGTTTTCAAGCCGTGGGCAGATGACTTACCTTGTACCTGAAGTGCTCCACGGAAGAAGCTACCGGTACAATCCTAGCGCTCTCCTCAATACTGAGGCTTGCCCCAGATGTCGTGTATACCTCCTCGTCGTGCGTAGTCCTAAGCTTTTAGGATTGCTAGGCTGCTGAAGGTCTCTGAGCTGCGTCGTACACAGTTGGCGCATGCTAGCAACGCCCTGTCTTGTGCCCTCCATGCCAAACCACCACGCCTACGCCTCCTAGTGGCGCGCCAGCACACTCTTCCACAGCGGTAACGCGTGCACCACACCTTGCCGGCGGTTGCGCCTGCCGGCTGTCAATGCTGGCTATACCCTGCCCAAAGTCAAGGCGCCCGCATCATGAACAGCGCAGGGTGCGCATGCTTACTCGGCAGAGCACGATAGCCGCAACAAGTAGTCGACCGCTTTTTTACACCCGCAACTTCTGTGCTTTGCAGGTGGGCCGTGACAGGTACCAGGAGCTGGCCATGCGCATATAGCGTGTTCGCCGTGTCCGCGTGTTAATTTGAAACGTCACACGCCGTATTTACATACTCCGTGAAGTACGTTATACGGCGTATAATGCGAAATTTGTCATTGAAGCACGCTGTGGCCCATCACTGAGTCATGCCGCAACTTTGTGTGCTGCGCAGGTGGGCCGGGACAGGTACCAGGAGCTGGCCATGGGCGGCGGGCAGCAGGAGGTTGCCATGACTCTTCTCAGGGCGGCGGCGCAGGTGTGTGGGGCAGGCCTTGCGCCGTCGCCTCCTTCTAACTTTCGAATCGTAGGCAGTGTTTTGTGTTCTTGAACTGTGGCAGATGTGTACTTGCGCCAGTAAGTTTTGTGCTGCAATTCGTGTTGTGTTTCAAAGCTCCTTGTCCATTTTCGTGTTTTTCTACCTTTTATCCAGCGGTAGCTCCAGGCGTCTGCACCCTAGGAGCTCTACAGGACCAGCCTACCAGCGCATGCCGCTGCCACCGCGGCGCCAACTCCTTCCAGTGCCCATCAGGCACTGCCTGGACACCCCTGCTTTCCGATTTTGCTTGTAACGCCAGTGTTCAGCACACATGGTCACCCACACCTGTAGCACGGGTAGACCTACCTCATGTACCATGGGCATCTGAGTGCAGCAGGCGCGCTGTCGATGCTCAAATCCCACAGCAGTATAATTGCACACTGCAGACACGATTCTGGACACAGACCAACGCACCGGAACCCAACCCCGACCTCATGACACCCCCCGCATCCCAGACAACCGAAAACACTGTTCACGTCCTGTGTTCGTGCCTATCCAATCCAATGCCATCCATAAAGTCATAAACGGGCGCGTCGGCCCCAGTGCACTGCGCCGCCCGCTGCTGCTCCTGAGCACCTGATCCCTGTCCTCCCCCCCCCCTCCCCCTCCCCAGGCGGGCGATTGGCTGTGCCTCAAGAACCTGCACCTGGTTGTGGCCTGGCTGCCGACGCTGGAAAAGGAGCTGAGCGCGCTGCGTCCGCAGGCCTCCTTCCGCCTGTGGCTCACGACCGAGCCGCACCTCGCGTTCCCGCCTGTGCTGCTGCAGTCTGCGCTCAAGGTGTGTGTAAGAAACCTTAAAGGTTGGAAAGCCCAGATACTGCCGTGGCTAGGGCAGAACGCCAGGCCAAAGTCTGTACGGTGACTTATCTTACCAGTGTGTGTGTGCGCTGGCACCTCGCATTCCCGCCCGTGCTGCTGCAGTCAGCACTCAAGGTGCATGACAGAAGCCTGAAAGGTAGCAAAGCCTATATGCTGCCTGCGTGCCCCTCCGTCTGCAGGTAGCGTATCGCTAACAATACTGCACGGGCAACCATGGCATGTGCGGCAGCAGCATGCGGTAATCCACCTACGTTTGGCATGTCCACATGCCACAGTTGCTGTCTGCCACCCCTGGCAACTGCCTTGCGTGTGACAGAAACCTAAAAGGTTGCTATAATTTCAGGTTGCTAAGCCCAGGTTCATCCGTGCCTGGGGAATAAAAATAAAGTATAAGAACGTCAGGCCGGAGCCTGTGTGGTGGTTTGTCCACTTGGTGAAAAAAGACCAGACAGCCCCCATACCTACACACACCGGTCGGTGTGCTTGAGGGCTAGGGGTGATGCAGAGTATGACCACCAACAAACTTACTTGCGTGCAACCGAAACGCGTCAAACCACGCGTTGTAACGTCAGTGGGTGCGCCCACCCACCCACGCACCCGCCCTTTGCACCCACTCGCTGCAGGTGACCTTCGAATCGCCGCCAGGCCTCAAGTGTAAATAAATGCAACTACCTCGACCGAACGTTGTCACCCCAGTGGACCCACACACGCACCCGCCCTTTGCACCCACTCGCTGCAGGTGACCTTCGAGTCGCCGCCGGGCCTCAAGAAGAACCTGCAGCGTACCTACACCACGTGGACGCAGGAGACGCTCGGTGGCGACGCGACGCGCGCTCAGCTGCTCTTCCTGCTGGCGTGGTTCCACGGCGTCGTGCAGGAGCGGCGCACCTACTGCCCACAGGCGAGTGCACAGCACCACAACCGTGCACAACTTTGCAGTTGCAGTTGAGAAAAAGACACCTAATTCAGAAGTACAAGGCTGCGAAGCGCAGATACTGCCGTGGCTGGGGCAACGTGGTAGGTCAGAGCTCGTCCTGGGGTGGTTCATCCACCTGGGCAGCGCCAGGTTGCCCCCACCCGTCGCGCTGCGGTCAGCGCCCTTGAGGGTCACAAGTGCTGTAGGGCAACGCTACGCATCAAACAAGGCTTGCTTGTGCGATGGTGTGTGTGTGCGGAAGCTCATGCCACCGCCGCTGCCGCTGCTGCTGGATGCTGTGGTGGCGGCGAGGCAGCGGCGCGCTGCTGGCGGGTGGAAGCCATGCGCCCTGACTTGTAGCGTGTGCGCCGGCGAAACACTTGCGGCAACAGCAGCTGGGCAGCAGCAGCACCGTCCCACCCACGTGCTGCCCCCACCAAGTAGCGCCTCACGCAACCCCTCCTAATTGCTAACCAGAACAGGGCCTACATGTGCAGTGTGCATGATAAGTAGTGATGGATCATGCCGTCTAACTTTTATTACGCCGTATGACGTATGTACGTGCTATAATATATACCGTATGTACACGTATTGTATGGCATATGTATGTCGCGTTTCTACGCATAGAAACATGTTGTACTTCATATAACGGATAAAACACGTAGTAACCCTGACCCATCACTAGTGATAATCCTTTCAGGGCTGGACGAAAGCGTAAGAAATTATCGCTCGGAGACCTGCCCCTCCAAGTCGCTAACCAAGACACTGCCCACACGTACAATGTGCATGATACTGCTTTCAGGGCTGGACGAAAGCGTACGAGTTCTCTCTCGGAGACCTTCGTGCGGGGGCCATGGTCATCGCGGAGGCGTGCGCACGCGGCGGCGGCGGCGGCATCGACTGGGACACGGTTCATGGCCTGATGGAAGACGCAATCTACGGCGGGCGTGTGGAGAGTCCTCACGACATGGAGGTGCTGCGCACGCACCTACGGCAGTGCTTCAACCCACAGGCAAGCCACCAGAGCACCACAGAGTAGGCACCTCACGTGGTCCGCTGGCGCCACGGGTTGCAGCACCGTCGTGGCCACTGAGTCTCTGTAGTGACTGTGACAGTGTCGTTCACACAGTGCCTCCGAGTCGCGACATAGTTATTTTCGCTGTGCCAGTGCTGTGCACGCACTTATGGCAGTGCTTGCAACCTCAGGTGAGGCACCTGCGCACCACACGCTACCGTAGCCGGCGGTGATTGAGCATCCAGCTTTGATTTATGCCGGGTACGGTGAATGAGAGGGGGCATAAGCTGGATTAAGCACGAAAAGCTGAGCACAAGCATGCCAAGCCGGGATAACGTTATACACGCAATAAATTGAGCACGCAATGCCTCAAAAAGTGAACAGGAGGGGGGGGTGTAGCCACTGTCGGTACAGCAGGCACCTTGCATGGTGGCAGGCAGTGTACCATGGTTGCGACGCCTAAGCGGCTGCAGCAGAACCGTTGTGGCCACTGAGTCTGTACTGACTGTGGCAGTGTCGTTTGAAACAGTGCCTCCGAGTCGTGACGAAATTTATTCTCGCCGCGCCATCATGCCTTTATGTGGGTTGAGGGGTCATGCCCTTTATAAACGCGAACTTCTGAGGAATCTGCACATCTGGTGCCACCTGCCACTTTTGCTTTGCTTGGTTGATCTGGTGACATGGTTACATGTACAGACGCGACTTGGTTGAGCGAGAGGGCGAGCGCCTAAGAAGTGTTTGGGTGCCCATGATACACTGCGTGCGCGCACTCAATGCCAGCTGGCTCACGGGGCGACTATCACGCCGTGCAGCAGTCGTTCCCATGCCTCGCAATGACCTGGGAAACAATTAACGTAGCGCCATGTCTGCAGGAGCTGCTGCTGCTACACCGTCATAGCAGATCATGGCTTGGTGGCGCCAATTTGCAGGGCGGTGAGCCCTCCCTCACGCAGTGCCTTAAGGCTGTGTGCGCGGGCAGCAAATATAGTGCGGCAGCAGATGACGCTGTGCTCTTCAGAGTTTGACACCAATGCCCGCCGCCACTGCCGCCGCCATTGCTGCCGCTGCTCTTGCTGCCGTTGCTGCCGCCGCCGCTGCTGCCACCACTGCCACCACCGCTGCCGCTGCTGTTGCTGCCGCCACTGCTGCCACTGCCATTGCTGCCACCACCGCTGCTGCCGCCGCTGCTGTTGCTGCCACCGCCGCTGTTACCGCTGCTGCCGCCGCTGCTGCCGCTGTTGCCGTTGTTGCTGCTGCTGCCGTCACTGCCACCGCTGCTGCTACCGATGCTGCTGCTGCTACCGCTTCTGCTACCGCCACCACTGCTGCATCTACCTTCAGCTGCTGGAGGCCGGACCCAGCGGCCGCGGCGCAGAGCTTGCGCGCGGCATCCGCATGCCCAGCGGCGACAGCATTGCTGACTACGAGGCGGCGGTGGCCAAGCTGCCAGACGCCGACGCACCCGCGCTGTTTGGCCTGCCGGGCAACATCGAGCGCAGGTGTGTGCCGCCTGCCACTGCCGTGCATCCCCGAACACAGCAGAAACACCGCTCAGTCTAGACTGTCATGTGTGTGGCTCCGTGCGGCCTGCAGTGCGCACCTCACTGCTTCTCTGGAAATATGATATTGTTTCAATATTTCCCACACACAAAGCACGGTAGTTGCCACCTCTATGCAGCCCAGAGCATAGCATAAATACCACTTCGTCTGGGATGGTCAGCTAGGTAGGTGGAGCCCTGAGCTGCGTGCAGTGCGCAGCCAATCACACGCCTCAGTGCTTCCGCGAAATCAATGGCGTTGTTGCAATATTGTCCATACATCAAGCACAATTTGAATGGTGCGGTTGACAAGCGGTCACCTGGCACACACCTGCTAAGGTGCTGCCCACACAGCGGCTTCTGGGGTCAATATGCAGGCCCTGCCGCAGCTGCCGCAGCCAGGGTCGGGTGGACGGTACAAGTTGTCCCAGCTTGGCCTGGGCTGCAGTACAGAGGGTTGCCAGGCACATGTTTGGCGCAAACTAAGGCGCCCATCGCCACTGTCAAGCACATAATCGGTGTGTTCAGGGCTCATCAAACCCCTCTGCAGCAGGCCCTGCCCACCCGCTACTGCCGCTGCACCTTTGACCGTCTTTAAAATGCGCTGGTGCACCCATAAGCCACTGAAGCACCTGCAGCTACCCCGCCCCGTGCTGCCTGCAGTGCGCACCTCAACCACACCCCTCTGCAGCAGGCCCCGCCCGCTCGCTACCGCCCCTATACCTCTTGCCATTTCCAAAGTGCACTGGCGCTTTCTACAAAAATCCTGATGCACCTGCCCCCCCCCCATGACCAATAAACAGTGTGCAGCGGGCGGTGTCAGCGGAGGTGCTATCGCAGCTGCGGCGGCTCGCCGCAGTGGATGCGGCCGCCGCGCGTTTTGAGCGCGAGGCATGGCGGCGGCAGCTTGGGCCACTGCTCAGCGCTTGGGAGGGACTCAGCGCCTCTGGCAGCAGCGCGGGTGGCGCCAAGGAGAAGCGCAGCAGCAGCGGCGCCGCGCGCAGGTGTGGAGGGTCGGGAAGTGGTTGCGAGTGCTGCGTCGCAAACACCTGGTGTTGAGTATCAGCGCTGCTTGCACATGCGCCGTAGCCACTACCGTATATATATGTATGACCCCCGCTACCACTGGCACCCTACAACCCCCCCCGTGTTGCGTGGTCACCACCTGATGCCACCCACCACTCACCCGCATGCCACCGACACAAACCTCGTGCTCACAGAATGAGCGGAGCCGCACTATACCATCAGTGTTGCTTACGCATGCACCGTAGCGGCAATGTCCACCCGTAGAGGCAGCAGCCTGCAACACCGACTGACGTGCTCACCACCTGACACCCTCCCCGCCCATCTGCATGTCGCTGACACAAATTTCGTGCTCACAGAATGAGCGGCGCGGCACTGGACATGTCGCCCGTGGAGGCATTCGTGGTGATGGAAGAGGCACAGGCGCAAGACCTTGTGGCGCACGTGGATGGTGCCCTGGCGGCCATCAAGCGCGTGCTGTACGGCACAGGGCTGCTCACCCCCGCCATCCAGGCCACCGGCGGCGCGCTCATGGCCTCTAAGGTGGGTAACTTGCAGTTGCCGAATGGTTGTCTGCAGCGCCACACTTGCTGCTCTGTCTTCGTTGTGCAGCCGCTCCAGTTTTTCTGCTGTAACATGGCATAGCTGGAAACCCTTTCAAGCTGATATTTTATTGGTGTTGGTGTCAACGTGTTGTGCGTTCGCGCATACTGCGTGCACATAAGAAGGTACGAGTGCCTGCCGCACTTGGTTTCATGCCCAGCTGAGCAGATTTGCCTCTGGCACTGCAGCTCCCTTGCCCCACCCCTCCCCCATCCCACCCCACCCTCAACACTGCACCTGGCGCCACCCGCCAACACACGCTCCTCGCAATAGCTCAACCACAACTCCTTTGCGCACCGCTTGCACGCACAGGTGCCCAGCGACTGGAGCAAGCGGTGGGAGGGACCAGAGGCGCCGCTGGCGTGGCTCACAGGGCTCATGCGGCGCCGCCAAGCCCTGGCGCGGTGAGCATCCACCCGCGTCACAGTAGATGTTGCAGATTGTTGGCTGCTTTGGGGGGGTCTGTGATGAAGGCCGGCAGGGGTTGGCCCTTGCCTCAATCTGCACTTGAAGTTTGTGTACTGGTCATGGAGACATGAAGGCTTGTGGGCACCCAAACAAACTACGGATTTAGTCGGGCCGGTAGGGTGCGCTCAGCAGCGAGGCTTGAAGTTCCCAGAGGGTCGAGCCACGAGGAGTTGTCTGCAGCAGCCGTTCGCGCCGCCTATCACCTTGAACCACGCAAACCGCCGTGCTGCTCCATTCATGGCCACTGCCGCCTCCTTACTTGGAGCGCGACATGGTGACCTAGCTCAGCTGCCCAAACCGTCCCCACATTCGGTAACACCTTGTTCGGGCGCAGGTGGCATATTCATATTGCAGTACTCCATCGCCACAAATACTTGGTCTTTGCACACTCCACCGCTCCTTGTCCCGCCATTTGAAACATCTCTGGCTGCCGCCGCCGCCGCCGCTGGTGGTGAGCAGGTCGGTGCCACTGCCGCCTCCTCATGAGCGCAACATGGCAACCTAGCGCAGCCCCCCCCCCCCCCCCCCCCCCACCCCACA
>JAULBY010102084.1:0-27864 GCA_032358315.1 Ophiocytium majus
GGTGCTTTTCACCAGGTGGACAAATCACCCCACAGGCTTCGGCCTGGCATTTTGCCCCAGCCACAGCAGTATCTGGGGTTAGCAGCCTTTTAGGTTTCTTTCACTGATCTGCAAAGTGCGGCAAGGAGCTGCGCAGCGCGCCACAACACGCGCTCAGCCATGTAGGAAAATATGCCACACTGTTGCCAGCAACATGCACGTGCCAAGCAGTACGGAAAGCATGTACTGACTGATAATAATACCTCCAAATGCACGTCTACAGACCTTCGATGTACCGTAGAAGAGTACGCCAGCGAGGTAATGCCCAGATGCGGCGCATACGTGCAAATGGCAAAAAAAAAGTGATGTGGCATGTGCTGCAAGTTGTGCATACTATGGTATGTCGCAGCAGTGTGAACAAATCACAACTGTTGCGAGTGCAATGCGCCCTGTCATGCAGGGCGTATGCGTGTGCTCACATGGACATCTTATAAAGATAAAACATAAAACAAACGCAGGTACTGTGAAGGGGCTTCACACTGGTTGAGCGAAGCTGCCCGCGGTCGCCTGGGAAGCGCGCATCCCTGGCAAAAAAATGCTAGAGCTCATGCATTAAAGAAATCATGGTAGCGTTCCTGGTCCGTTGTGCGCCGCGCGTGCCACAACGAACTGCTGCTGCACTTTGTGCGCACATGTGTGTCGCTCTCCCAGTACATGCCAGCAGTGGTCGGTGATGCGCTGTCACTCCACAGCCAACGGGCTGTGCAGCTCATGCAGCCATGTTGCCGCCACGCGCCTCAGGTAAAAAGCAAACCACATCGCATGTGCGGCCTGTGGTGCGCTGCTGACACCACAGCGGATTACGTCCTGCGGTGGATACACGTGCGCTTGGCATTGTAAGTCAAACCATCATCAGAAACTGCACAACTGCCTGGAGGTGCTACATAGCAGCTGCATCTCACTCACCCCCCACTTCCTCAAAGTGCTAAAAAATGCAAAGACAATGTGCCCGGAGAGGAGCGATTTTATCTGCGCTCGTGCCTCTTGCGCGCCGCACCATAAAGCATGATGCACACACAGGCGCAGATGAGCAACACCAGCGCCCCCACGTCCCAGTATCTGTGCGAGAAAGAGTACTCGCTGCCGAAAAAGGCTCTCGTGTACTCGCTGACGGTGGTGGTGGTGCCGTCGAGGGCCAAGATGGGGGTGCCATCGCTGTGGAACTGGGTGACCACAATGCCTTCAACAGCGTAGTGGTACGGCGAGAGGTAGTACGCCCACATCCAGTAGGTGGGCGTGTTTGACGGCGAGATGAGGTAGCCTGTGTCGTGCAGTAGGAGTGCATGCACACGTGCATGCAGCGGCAGCATTGCAAGGGAAAGGGCGTCCGTGAGAAGCGATGGTTTATGTGAAAGAAACCTAAAAGGCTGCTAAGCCCAGATACTGCCGTGGCTGGTGCAAAATGCCAGGCCGAAGCCTGTGGGGTGATATGTCCACCTGGTGAAAAGCATTATGTGAAAGAAACCAAAAAGGTGACTGAGCCCAGGTACTCCCGTGGCTGGGGCAGAAAGCAGGCCGAAGCCTGTGTGGTGATCTATCCACTTGGTCATTATGTGTCGCGTCTGTATGTGTCGGGCATGCGCTGAATGTATTAGTGCCTTGTGAGGCGCCAAATGAATTCCACGAAGTACGTGTGCTTTACTACCAGTACAGTGTAGCAGTGCAGCCGGGCCTCTACAGCAGGCTACGCACACGCGGCTCTATTTTCGCATTCACATGCTAGTTGCCACTAAGGTACTTCAAAACAAACACGTCCCCACCATGCCACCGGAGCGTGTGGCTGGTGTTGCTGTGCGCAGAGCCTGTGAGGAAGTGTGTGTGCTGGAGGGAAGTCCTCATGCGACTGGTTCCAGAACTTCCCAAAAAACGACAGTACTGGCATGAGGTAGGGACTCCAGACGGCGGTATATCCAATGGGGGGCCGGCCTGCCCACTCGGACGCCCTGCTCGCCTCTCGACCTGGCTCCGGTGGTGGTGTCCGCGCCGGTGGTGGTGGCTTCCCCAGCGGTGGTGTGTGTGACATGTAACTACTAGTGAAGTACCTCTTTTGAAGTATGGTTTTGCAGTACATGCCGAGCGCCCACTGGCACCCACGTGCGCACCTCCAAAGAAGCCCATGAAGCTGTGGACGGCGGACGCCAGCGACATCGCCACCTCCACCCTCGCCACCACCATGACGAGGGCGCTGCCCAGCGCAGCCAGGGCCCCCATGTTGAGGGCCATGAACAGCCAGAACCAGCAGAAGCGGCCGTCGCCGGCCGCGAGGCCCGCTGTGAACACGTAGACGAGGGTGAAGGCGAGGCTGGTGACCACGTTGAAGGGGACCTCTGCAAGCACGCGCGCGATGACGTAGGGGGCGACCCTGTAGGTACTCGACGCCTGCGGCGGCAGTGCAGGCGCGCACGTGCACGGGAGCGTTCGTTTCGAGTGACGCCGGTGACTTGGTTGTGCTTGTGGTGTAGCGAAGTAACAACAATATGGCATGGTGCTGCGCACCACTGTATCACTGCATCGCTGTATCGCGCTCACGGCCATGGGGGCACGAATTACAGTGTGAGCATGCATGTACGTGCTTGACAGCTGGCGTACCCACGGCGGTTATGAGACATCAAGAGCAGGGGGGCTCAGCGGTTTGTGCGGCGCAAGCTGCTGCCACATGGCTCACCTGCTCCCTGTAGAAGGCCGCGCGCTGGCCATAGGCGAAGGGGATCACCCAGAGGACGCAGAAGCCCCCCATGAACACCACGCTCAGGAAGATGGAGCCGAAGAGGCTGGTGACGTCGGCAACGTCGGCAAGCTGTGTGCCGGCGAAGCTGATGGCGAAGACGAAGGCCTGTCGTCGGCAGCGCAAGACGGGGCATCAGGCGAGTGAGCAGCAGTACATGGTGGTGCCAATCGCAGGTCCACTGCCAGGCAACGGGCCACACTGCATGGGTGACCAGCTGCGGCAGCGCAATGCTCCACACATGGAGTGGCGCGTTGCCGATATGTGGGCCTGTCACGACGCAACTGCAGCAAAAAATAACTCTGCGCAGCAGTGCTGCAGATGTTGTGGAAGGCATGCTCATCATTGCCTGTCGGCAGGCCGCTTTTCACACGCATTTCGAGCCACGCCAACTGTCAGCACCGACCTCCAGACTCGAACGCTAGAGCAACCAATTGTCGTTACCAACTGATTGTTAGACATCACGGAAATAAAATCTCTTCAATAGACCCAATAAGCATGAAAGTAGTAATGGCAGAACCGACCGCAAAGGCAAAGAGTATCAACAAATGTTTTGGCAATGATTTTGAAGTTTTCGCGTCATATGGCCATATTCGTGATTTGCCCGCTAAGAGTGGCTTAACTGCGACTTTAGAGCAGAATGAGTTGCTAACCTCTGTTGATCTTATCATGACAACATAGGAGAGACAGAAGCTGAGGCTGTAGCTTAAAAACCATATCAAATGTTAATACGGAAACAGGTGACTGGTATTGCGTTGCCAAAATACTTAAACTCGCCTGAAACTGTAGTTTTCAAAAAAAAAGTTGTCAGAAAATGAACATCTAAAAAAGATCTGTGAAATTTATCGTAAGTAAGGTTGTTGTGGGAGTAAAAGTAATGAACTATTTACTTTCCTACCTACCGAAGATTTACTTATGGCTGAGAATCATTCCTTGGTCAAGATTATCACATTAAGGGAGCGCCTGAATATGCTAGCTTGCTTAAAAGCAAAAGAGATAGCAAGATAGTAAATTGCTACTTTGCTTTGCAATGTAAACCACCAAAATGATTAGCAGCAGAATTTTCATATAATGTAGTCAAGATAAACAAACTTGTGTTTTTAAGGCAATAGTGCTTTTCATGAATATTTGCGGCCCAATTTTTTTGAAATGAAGGAACTTTTTCCCATTAATGCGGTAAAATGATGTGTTTCTGAATACGATTATAACTAGCCAGAAGCGCTCATTTTGTTAGTTCAGACGGTTGCAAGCGGAAAATACGCTGAACCTAATTTTACATAACAATAAGCCCGGCAGTGATACATATGTACTACAGTAGTAGTATCTCCTTATTTTTACCAAGACACAGCAAAATATTTATTATTTACAGAATTCAACAATCGAGCTCCTAGCTCTTCAGCCATTTCTACTATGTCTTTAAAAATTGCCCAGTTTTGGACCGCCTTTATGGATGGTACCTTCTCCTTATCCTGGCATTCTAACAAATTGCTTGTTGTTGCACACCAGCTGCATCTTTATTTTTCGACCGATTTTGAATCTAGGTTGGGTATAATAACTATATACATGTATTTATAAATAAGTAGCAATTCCAAAGCCTCGCTGGGCGTCTGGTTTTTTTTTTTTTGGGTCTTCTATGTCACCTAAACTTAATATACTGTCCAAAAGCATATGTACAAGTTTGGCAGAGATAAAATGGCACTTAAATTAAATATTTTAGAATGAGGATAGTGCACACAACTTCTTCAGAGAATATTAAAAGATTATGAGACTATTACTCCAGCTTTCGCAAGGGAAGGTTAAATTACAGTAGGCGCTTGGTTGATAGATTCTTTTCACCAATAAACCTAAAATCATAAATATTGAAAATCGCTGATGCGCTTGATCATTCGTTAGTTCAGCTTTTGCAAAGAAAAAAATCCTACAGAAAACTAGCAATGATAAAATACTTATAATGCAATAAATGCAGCGCTTTTTATGTCAATTTACAGATGTCTGTGCAATTGTCATATATCACGAGAACAACTGACTGTTTTTAAAATTTGGCCGATAGTTTACTCTATATAATAGAAATTATACAAGAAACAACAGAAAGTTTGGCAAATTGTAGCTAAAATTTGGAATCGAAAAAATGATCGTCTATAATAATTATCGCCACTAAGTAAATTGAAGAAAGCTCCAGTTACTTGAACTTCAATTTTCTACTCTCTTAAAATCAACAAGAAATTTATCGGTTGACATTGCGCGGCTTAGACAAAGTAATTGGACATTTGCTAACCAAAAAAATGATTTTTTAGTTGCGCCTTTTTCTGAGGCTGAAATGTCAGCTTTGAATAGTGACAAAAATAAAAACGCTTGCTTGCTTGCTTGGTCTCAGCATCGTGGTGTGCCGCATGTTTCCGCATGCCATGCCATCACTCCAAACAGCACGTGCAGGCCGACAGCTGACTGCAAACGCTGGGCTGGCTCCGAGATGCTGCACACACAACGGTACCAAGGAGGCGCTTGTGCTTGCGGTACTCGAGACGCTACTTCTAGTGCACTTCAAGAAGTACTTCATATAAGAAGCATAATTGATCGGGACCCACCTGCAGCACTGTGCACACAAGCCTCGTCAGAACGTAGCCGGGAGAGCGCCAGTGGATGACCAGGCAGCGCAGCAACAGCACCTTCGTCTGGGTCAGCATTCCTGAATGCGCGCGGGCCTGGTTGTGCGGCCCACTGGTGGAGCTGCTCTCGCTGTTCGACTGCAACTTGGCAATCTCCGCATCCGTTTCACGCTTGAGGGGGCCTTGTGCATACTCCTCTGCCAGCGACTGCACGTGCACAAATGGCAGGGGGCAGCAGAGGCGCAGCAAAATGAACCAGAGCACATGTTGATACAAAAAGCAACCGCTGCTGTTAATCACAATTGCAAACGCAGCGCCTTGCGTACGGTGCTGATGCCGTACGCGCACATACTCGCCAATGACCAAGATAGAGAAGGTGGAGTTGAGATAAAAGTTGAAGTTACATGTGCAATGTGCTGAAAGCTCAGCAAAGTTGAAGTTGATGGCAATGGCGCGGCGCCGCCGTGGCTTTTTCCGGAGTTCGCAGTGGCAACGAACGCTTCGCCGTACGGTAGGTGCGCAGCAGACACTGATGCACCTGAGGTGCACAGCAGACGCTGGTTCATCACAGGCGCGCGGCAAACACTGGTTAACCACGCGTGCAGCGGACTGTGTGCACGCACCTGCGCACCGCGCATGGCCTTGTCCATGATCCATGTGGCGGGGTTCATGCCCGCAGTGAACGTGCTGATGTCCGCAGACGAATATCGGGAGAGCTGCTTCACGAGCACAGGCACCTCCTCGTCTTGCTCCTGCTGCACGTCGGCGGCCGGCGGCCGCCTGCCAGAATGTAGGTCAGCGGCGTGGCGCGTGCTTGTGCTGGCAGTTGGCATGGCGGCCCGTGGCATCTCGAGCCTCTCGCCGTAACCGTTGGGGTACTGCCGCAGGGGGCCGAAGTAGGCCGTGCTGCCCTCGTGCAGCATGAGGAGGCGGTCGAAAGTGCTGAAGACGGACAGGGACGGCTGGTGGATGGTGCAAATGACGGTCACGTTGCCCGCCGCAGCCACGCTGCGCATGGTCTCAGCCACCACCTGCGGCGTTGGCGGCAGGGCACCAGCGGACACGCATGAGAGGTGCCAAATTTGCACCGTCTGAAATCGTGGCTTCGTAAATGTTCGCGTCATTATGTATGCCACAATTTGGCTGTACATGTCAGCCAAAGCGTGCAGTAAAGCACAGTTCAGCAGCGGCTGCACCAGCGCTTGGCATTGGCTTGCCATTGGCATCTGTGCGCATGTGTGCGCGCTAACATGCAGTCAGCACCTGCGCACCAGGCGTTGCGCGCTGGCAGGAAGCGTCTGAATAGTACGGTCCGACGAGCACTTGTGGCAGTCACTCGTGAAGTGGCTGCTTTGACGCGCCAGTGCAGCTCACCTGAGCTCCTCTGGAGTCCAGCCCAGTTGTTGGCTCGTCCAAAAATATGAGGCTGGCGTTAGGCGCAGTTTGCCAAGACAAACGACCAACAAAGGGCAAAGAACAGGCGTGGCGCTGCGTGAGTGGCGCATTGGCGTTGCTTCATGGACATTTCAGTGGGCGGGGTTGAGCTCTCACGAAGGTAAAAGGAGCCTAATGGCGAGCCACAGTGCGAAAGCAACGCACGCACCTGAAGCTCATTGTGCACCAGACTACGAAGTACTTCGAAGTATCATGTACGGTAAGGCCTGTGCGGCCAGACTGTGCTGTTGTTGCACACGCTAGTAGCTATGCTGCGAGACTCCAGAAGATGCGCGCTCAGGCACCAAGTAAGGGCAAGTCTTGTTCTTTGAACACTTAGGCACTGCTTTTTCTACCCCTGGGCAACAGCTGACTTGCCACATGCGCTGGGGGGTGCACGCAACGCGCATATCTGCGAGCGCTTGGCCGTGTAAGCCGCGCCGGCACGGGCCATGCAGCGATGCCCATGAACGCCCTTCGCACCCGGGTTCCCAGTGCAATTGACGGGACGGTGCCATAAGGCTGTCGCGCTCACATGGCGCTGCTCTGTTGGTGAGGACGGCACAAGTGCGTGACAGGAGGCCGTGTACCGCCCATGCCCGTCTCACCTTGGGTTGGAAGCCAGCTCCACAGCGAAGGCCAGCCGCTTACGGGCGTCCATGGCCAGCCCTCCCGCGTCACCCGTGCCGACACGGCAGTGCTGCATGCTTGACAGCTCTAGCCTACGGCAGCGACAGCAGCGTTTGTGATGCATTGATCGACGTAGAACACAGCAGCTGGATTTTGGCGAGGTGCATGGCCCACACGGTGGCGCTGCTGGAAAGAGCGCCACGTGCATACGCCAAGTGCTTTGAAACACAGCAGAAATATCTGGCGTGGGCCAGCGCACTTTCACTGCAGGACCAGTGAAGCCTGCATCTCATGCTTGAGCATTGCATGCGGGCGGGGCATGGCGCCGAGAAGCGCCAACTGCTGCTCCCAGGTGCGCCAACAACTTATATGCGCACGAAATACATTCGGTCCGTGTGCGCTTGTTAGCAAAGAGTGGCTGGCGTGCACATTCACCTGCTCATTATGCTGTTGACCAGGGCACAGCGCTGCTGCTTGGTTGTGCGCGGCGGCAGCCTCAGCCTGGCGCTGAAGAGCACCACCTCACGCACCGTGAGCATGGGCAGCTGCACGTCCGCCTGCGCACGAAATGGCAACAGCGCAGGCAATGGGAGTCCCGCAAACCATGACTCATGGTCCATGAGTGAACGGCGGCGAGTGACGGAATACCGTCGGAGCAGCATCAAAACACCCTCAGCTCTGTGCATTGCACACAGCTGCATCGCGGCAAGCTTCATGGCGGCTCCGCAGAACTCATGTGCTCAGCACCCTGCATGGTTTTCTGTGTGGATGCGTACACACACGCCTCTGCATGACGCGCAGGCGCAACTTGGTACCTGCTCCACGTATGCAGCAGCTTGCGCAAGCGCCACCGCGTCCACAATGCCGCCGTTCAGTGTGATGGTGCCCTCCACCTTGCCGCTCGCAAAGCGCTTGCGCCCTGCAAGCACATCCAGAAGGGTCGTCTTGCCTGCAACATGGCGTACCGCACACAGGCGGCCCGGTGTTAAAGGGCAGCGCGTGCAGTGAGTACACCCATGCTACCAGTGTGCAGGGGGCGGGATGTGCAGGAAAGGAGCGGTGTCTGCGAGGCTCGTACATTCGCTGGGTGCCTACTGCATGGTCAAATTGTACTTGCGGCGTTTGCTTCTAGCCTGTGCATGCACATTGAAGTAGTACGTGCAATGACCTTGTAGGGGATTTCTTGCAAGTACGAGCAGTGTTGCGTGGTGATGTGCATAGAAACACGCTGCTCACCAGCCCCCGTGCTGCCCATGAGTGCGGTGACGGTGCCAGGCTTGGCATACCCGCTGACGCCATGCAGCAGCTGAGCCATGTCTCCCGCTTTCTTGCCTGAGATTGGCACGCTGCGGGTTGGGTTGGCAAACCAGCATGCACAAGGCTAGTGGTGAGCTGTAGCGGCCGTCAGCTTGCCTGATTGCCTGATGTAGTCATGCAAGAGGGAGGCAGCTGCGCAGCAAGGTTTGATGCGGTCGTCACGGGAGCAAGAAGCGAGAGCTCGTTACTTGATGCCCGCTTGGCGATTACCTCACGACTTGCAACTGGCCGAGGCACGCGTACTATACCGGGTAAATATGGGAGGCGGCCTGGGTGCATGCATGACATGTCGGATGGATGCATCTCACCTGTAGCAGACGTCCCGGAAAGCCAGTGTAACTGGTGCTGGCCGCTGCAGCAGCACCGGCGCGTGCGGCTCGTTGCCACCACCACCGGCCGCACTGCCCCCACCGCATCGAACACCAGCAGCCCCACCCTTGGGCACTCCATCAGCAGCTTCCGGGTCCTCTTTTGCGGACCCAACGCCTGACAGCGGCGCCCTCACCAGCTCAGGTGCAGTGGGATGCGGGCTTGGTGCACCGTCCGTGCGGATAGCAACGGGGCTGCCGCTCTCATGAGGGTGCCTCTGGCTGAACGGGTTTGCGCCCGTCAAGGAATCGCAGCCAGCACCTGCGCTGTTGCCACCGGAAAAAAAGGCCGCCCTGGGTGTCCCGTGCTGCGCCACGAGGAGGCGCACATGGTGCTCCGGGGGTTTAAAATTTTTTCCAGCTATGCTGTACGAGGATACTGGGCACTTGGCCACTTAGTAGTTCAACTTCCTGATGTACTTGACAGCTTGAAAGTACGAAGGCGCTGCATGTATTTGTGCTGCTTTCGTTGTTGGGGCAACGAAGTACTTGTTAAGCGCATTGGCATCATTGAGCGCTTGTAGGGGCGCGGCCTGCGGTGCCATTGCAGCATATTCATAGTGCTCCTGCCGAAGTGCTACAAAACTTGAAGCAGTACTGGTTTAGCAGGCACTTGGACACCATTTGTCCGGTAGCTCAAATAGCGCTGCCTGGTGGCGCGTCTGCACCGCAAAGCCCCATCACTGCGATCACTGCCAAACAAAATCATCCCAGAAGGCACACTTTACCTCCTACGCAGGCACTCAGCTTCGAAGTTTGTCCCCCGTAATGTTGTGCCTTTGACTGTGTGGCCCTTGTTCAAAAGGTACTTTCAGAAGTCCTTTATCTGCCACACTCCTACTTCAGCAGCATTTGATCTGAGGCAGCGGCAGTGAATTCAATGGCGAAGCAAGATGCGATGTCACAGAGGCACACTTCATCGCAGCGGGCACGCACGAACACAACAAGCGCGCCTGAAAGAGCAACGACTGTGCCTCACCTCAAGCTCATTGGCCGGTGCAGAGGCGACACCACCTCCTGACGGCGCGAGTGCCGCTGAGAACTGCGCAGTGCTGTGGCTGCTTTCGCTGCGTCTGCTTTTGACAACTCCATCAGAAGGCCTGCCTGCATTGCCGGCCGCCACCGGGGGCTGCTGCCTCCACGCGTGCGTCTCCCACCGCACCTGCGCAATAGCAACAATGCCGCAAAGCACGCGGATTGTGTTTTTCCCGAAGTACTATAAACCAACAGACATGAGACTAGGCAGCCAGCTTCTGAAGTATCAACCAACACACATGAGGCTAGGCGGCCAGCGTATTTTCAGCGCCGCACAAGCGCACCATTGCAGACAGCTCGCGTGCAGGCACAAGCATAAAATGGCTCTACAGGCGTGAGTTCTTCGGTTTGGGATGCAGGTATCACACAACACGTGGCGTGCCGTTGCGGTCAGCTGCAGCATGACTTGCCGCAGGTGTTAGCACCGAGCTTCGAAGCGGACTGCCAGAATGAAGTGCTTTTTGAAGTCTTCAACTTGCAGGCCCGCCTAGCTGCACGCGCACAACATGCCGCATTCCGCACAGTCGCAAGATGCGGCGGACTACACATGCGAGCTCTCGCCACTCACGTGCTTCAGTACGCCGATGGTGGCCACCACCGTGAGGAACCAGCACCCTGCCATGTACAGCGCCCCGATCCATATCCAACTGGGGTTGGTGCCATACCCAAGCGAGTCCAGCACAGCTTGGGAAAGGCTGAGCAGCAGGGTGGCGTGTGCACACGGCAAAGCATGTCGGGTGTGCAAGGGCACGTCATAAGTACTCAAAGTACAAGTTTGTCATACCTGGCTGCCCTCAGTTATACCAGGTACTCTGGAGGCTCCGCTGCATGCGCCTGCAGACTCGTGCAGCCCCACATGCGGTATGAAAGTTGCGCGTGTGCACAGGCGCAAGAGCCGGCCTCACCTTTCCTCACACACGCCTGCCTGCGCATCCTGGGCGCAGGTGCTCTCGTATGTGGGCGTGAGAAATTCGTTCAGGACCGCGGACCGCAGGGCGTACGCCATGGGATTCATGTAATGCACCCAGATCAGGCAACCTGTCCATTAACATGGCGTGGTGACGGCAGCATGCGGAGTCATCAGCGGCAAAGCCCGGCCTGCATTGCAATATTGTTTGCATTACACGGTGAACGTTGATTGACCGGCCATGCAAAGTCAGCTAACGCTGTAAACACTGCAGGGGTATTCACGATGGCTGTGGTGCTCACTGCCGCTGTAGCACCACCATCACCACCCGGTGACCGTAGCGTGAGTGCCGCAGCTGAGAGGAAGCGCAATTTCGTTGTCATTTTCACATTTGAACTGCGCTGCGGCGTACATGGCTGAACATTTCGCGCGTGAAGTGACGCGGACCTGGTATGCTGGAGGGGGTGACGAAAAAGCCGCATGTGATGAACATGCCCATCCAGCACACGGCGATAACGGTCTGAGCGCTGCTCAGCGTTGGCATGAGCGCGGCTACAAAGCGGTGGAAGGACCACATGTGGAAGCAGAACAGCAGCTGTATGCCCATGAACACGAAGAAGTTGCTGGCGGCGCGGGAGAGCCCTGACATCCAGCTGCGCCAAGGGCAAGGGCACACGGAACCGTGGACCGCATGCACAAACGGGTACTGCCAGTGAGGAAAGTACGGGCATGCAATGTCCAACGATGGAGGAACGCCATGGCACGTAGTGTGCTGGTTTGTTCAACACTGGTATGAGTTGGGTGCTCGGATCACCATGAACGATGCCTGCAAACCCACACCAATCAGCTGGCGCAGGTCACTTGTCATGTACCGGTACCAGGTAAGTGCCGCGGGCGGTTGCTCTACTGTGAACCTCATCACTACTCCGACAAGGTGGCCGAATGAACTTGCATGGCTGCTACAGGCCTGCCATGCCACGGACACTGCCAGCATTACGTAACACACAAGCTGGGGCAAATGCCCCTGCCCGTGACATGGCACTCTTTGATGGGCTTGAGGTGCCCACGACTCACTAGATGATTGGGGTGAAAAGCACGCTCTGCATGAGGGTGACCAGCAGGTAGGGGGGCAGCTGTGCGAGCACGTCGCAGCTTGGTGTGTAGAAGCCCTGCACCAGCGAGCGAGAGCAGAAACGGGGAAGCGAGCGTAAGCAGTGCGCAGGACTGTGTGCAACGACCCCCGGTAAAACTGCAAGCATACCAAGGTGCATGTTCACCAGCAGCAAGCTGCTATTAGTAAGTGTGGTTTTGCATGGTTCAGGGTACGGTACGGTCCATATAGGCATGCAAGGCATTGCAAACTGCTCCAAGTGAGTCAAGGGGGCGTGCTCGTGTGCTGCCGGCCGCGGGGCTTGCCTGTGCCAGGTGCTTGTAAGTGATGCGGCGCTTGTGGTATGCGGGTGGCAGCTGCGGAAAGCCGGCGATGCCCAAAAACATCAACACAAAGAACATTACCCCAAAGCGTGCAGTGACGTCCGGGACTGCCAGGTCAAAAAATATGGAACCTGCAAGGCACGGCAGCAGAAATCCAGTGTATCAGTGCTTCAGCCAAAAATGCGTGCCGCATAGCATTGAAATTTCTGACAGGAGAGTAGCCGCCAGACGCAGCTTATCATCGAGCCACACAGCTATGGACACCATGACTGGGACGCAGGTTTGAATGCTTTGCAGCGGCCAAGAACAGCATGCCCTGCAACCTGTGCACAAAGAGAGCAGGCAACATTGTGACGCCTGGGGCAACGCGGCCGCCCTTGCACCCGAGAGCTTTCGGCTCAACAACTGCAAGCTCAGGCCGCGCCTTGCATGATGCCGGCGAGCATCAAGCGGAGGAGCAGGTAACTCACGCATACCAAGCATTCACGGTGCACGCAACGCAGAGCGTGTAGTGAGCACATGCATGCGATGGCCCCTTGCATGATGTATGGTGCCCTTTCTGGGCATGAACGCGCCCAACTGCTGGCCGCACAGCTGCAATGACCTGGTGGGTGCTGGAAGAAGCAGCGGGCATCTCCATGTGCGCGAACTGCCAGTGGGCTCACCGACAATCAGGCCCATGATGACTGCCTTGGCAGCGGTGACGCGCAGAAAGGACTGATTGCGCCACAGCAGGATGCACTGCCTGCGCAGGCACGCTGCGTAGCACTGTAGCCAGCTGCCATGGTGCTGGCATACCTGCCAGACATGGAAAGCCAAAGGAAAAACGGAAGGGGCAAGTGCAATGTCAGCGGTGCACAGCAGCGGCACCGTGGCACTGAGTTGAGAGTAGCACGTCCGGTCATTGACAAGTTGCCTGCTCGCAAACAGCACCACGCGCCATGTGGCCGCTCGCTCTTTTGCAAGTCGACACACGTACCGTGGGTGGCCGTTTCAGCCTGGCCGCGGTGCCCGTTTGACGCTCTTCGCCACCATGCTTATGGGCATGGCCATAGCCGCCACCCGCAGCATGCTGGCCCTGCGAGATGGTGTGAAGGCGCACAACCTCCGAGACCTGTCCGTCCTCGCACTGCAGAGGCGCGCAACGCAGGAGGAGCGTGGCATAAGGTCGTAAGCTCGCATGGTGGCGCCATTGAATGCCGCCTGCCTGATTGCAACGGTCCATTGTTCTTACTGTCGAGCTTACAGTAGTTGCCATGTACAGGGTTTTACATTACAAGTCAGTGCTGGGCAGCACAGCCTCGCACCTCTCATGTATTCGCAACTTGTGCTCCCCAGCTCTTGACAAAATGCGCACACAGTGTCACGCTTAGGCACGCGCCAGGACAGGGCTGAAGCTCAAAACTCATCCACATGTCCAAGCACCAGGCACCTGCCTGGGCAACGTGCGAGGCGCCGCAGCGAGGCAGTGCGCGGCACACATGACAGGGCAAAAAGGCATCACAATCCTACTGGCATGCGCCGCCGCCCACACAGCACTCACCAGGGACGCCCCGAAGCCGGCGGAGCCCGTGCTTGCGCTGAATGAGGCACCTATGTGCGCCTGCGACGACATTGACGTGCCGGCCTCCACCAGGAACTCTGCCTCCTCCTTTGTGCCACTGTCGTCGTACCTGAAGCCGAGTTCCCGGAAGAATGACACTGCGCCCCTGTAGGAGCCCTGCAAAAGGCGCAAGGCAGGGCAGCACAGTGTCACCACATGCGCGCGTTCCTTGTAGCTGCGCAGCCACGTGGTAGAAGTGGTCGGAACTGGACCAGCTTCACGCTAAGGCACTACAGGACGGCCAAGCAGCCGAAGCATGATAGAGCCCTAAGGTGTGGCATGGGCACTTGCTCGCTGGATAAAGGTGGGTTCGACATGCTGCTGCCACAGCGCGCACGGAGGGGCGCCGGCCCAGCGACCCGGCAGAGGGCAGAGCGCGGCTGCGTTGCGTTGGGCGCAAGACATGGCGATCTTGTCTGCGGACACAATCAATTTCCCATTGAGCAACGCCTCACATAGTACAGGATGTGGCCCCCGGCCGCCATGATGAGCACCCGGTCGAAGAGGGCGCACAGCTGGGGCGTGGGCTGCTGCAGCGATATGACCTGCGTGCACGTGCGACGGACCAAGCGGGCGCGCACGAGGGCATGCGCGGCGTCATGCCCTGCACACTGCCATGAGCGCTGAGCGCAGTATGCCGCAAGTGATGCGCTGCGCCGCCACGCGGCGACAGAGCACGCCGTGCAGGCCGCAGTGATTGCGTGGTACAGAGACACCGTGGGCACCATGTGCAGCCCGCTTCGCAGATCAGCGCGCCCTCTCCATGCAGCCCGCTTCGCAGTTTAGCGGGCCCTCTGTTGCAGTGCCAGGTGCCAAAAGTGGCGCCCGAACTTGGCGTCGCTTAGTGTGTGCGTGTGGTGTGCATGAGCAGCAGAGGCGATTGCTTGAAGTGCGGCCACACCAGACTTGAACACTAAGTCTTGCCAAGTGGATGCATCCGCAGCATGTGCACCACAGTGCATGGTGGCGCTCATACCACAGTTTTCTGGTGCTCGTCAACCTCGTCGCGGATGCTGCGCAGCAACGCGTAGCTGGTGCTGGAGTCCAGGCCGTCCGTGATGGAGTCGAGGAGATACACTGAGTGACCGCACCCAACAAGCATTTCCCCTGCATGCAGGTGGCAATAGCACACGTGCAAGAGGAAGACCAGCGGGTGGTCGCCGGTTTTCACACGGGCAGCATCAAGTACGGCGGATCATCACCGGTTTGGCACGGGCCTGTGGTCCGCCATGGGCACAGTGTAAAGGTGCACTGCCAGTTGGCTGAGCATGTGCTGGGTGCAGCTCAATACGCTGTGCTGCAATCAGCGGCGGAGCGAAGGTAATCACAGGCCTCACCTGTGGCAAGGCGCCGCCGCTCTCCGCCACTCACGCCACGCTGCAAGCCCTGCAATGGCAGCAGCGCAGCAAAGGGCAGTTCAGACCAGAAGAGTTTGATGATGCCGCGACGCAGGCAGTGATTTCATGGCTCGGCTTGCCACACAGCTTGATGCCGCGGCACCACTTGCGCCAGGGATGGGCCGCATAATGTTGCCTGCTGGGTGCGACGTAGGCGGTGAGGTGGACTTGCACCGGCGGCACTGTGACACCTTGAAGTTTATGCCACCATGCCAAACAGTTGACCAACAAATGCGAAGGCACCTACATCGCCAACTGCCGTGTCTCTGGCCGTGTTCAGCTGCAGGGCCTCTACCATGGAGTCAACCTGCGCGGACGGCGACCGGAGCAGGGCAAGTGCCAGTGCAGTGCGCAGCAGCATTTTCGCAAAGGCATCCACATGCACGCGTGAGCGCAAGCACCTCGAGCCGGCGGCATACACATGTACGGTATGCAGCACGCACGTATGCATGTGTATACCCCACAGGCGGGAACACGACTGAAGACCGCCACCAGATATGCCAATCTTAAGAAAAACCATGACGTCGAATTAACCTGCAAGGTAGATACCTGAGGGGTGCAGGTGCGATGCCAATGCCACAAGTGCATTTGACCACAACACAACGTGCTACAATCGGGTAGAGGTACCCACTGCATGGCAGCCGCAGCACAGAGACCAAGGTAGGGCACCACTTTGCTTGTTTGCAAGTGCGGTGCCTTTCAGCTGTGGCCAAGAACAAAACATATATGTCTTATAAGAGCACATGTTACAGTACCTGGGCTTTCCTCTGGGCACCAGGCAACGCCCCGTTCATGCATGCTGCCGCAAAGTCAAGAGTCTCCTGGACTGTGAGGTGGGCCTCGAAGGTGGTGTCATCCTGACGTGCAGCATCACGTGCGGCGGCAGCGCAATGCGCTTTCTTGAGCTGCAACAAGTATGAACGCCATGCTAGGAAAATTAGTGGCACCAGCATGTGCTTGGGCTGGCAATCGTTTTGTACTTGCTTTTATTGCATGACCAAGTATATCTACGGTAGTGCTTTGAGGTGTAACTTAGAAACGAATTTTTCTTGCATTCCTCAGGTAGTACACCAAAACTGAGTACCCGGTGTACGTACCGCGGCCCGGGGTATTCAATAGTGCAAGTTGTCGTGAGACATGGTGATGCATGCGGTGGATTGTTCTGCAAGACATGACGTTACGGTAAAGGTTGAACTCGAGCGTGAAAACAATGTGAATTTACTCAAGTAGTACGTGGGCTGAGCCATAGTTTAGTGGCTTTCTCACTGGCAGTAAGTTGCGATGTGGCTGTTTTAGCCTTTCTTGGACTTGAAAAAAATGCTGGTTGGTTTTGACATGTTGCCTTTATTTAACTGCATTTAAAAGGGAAAATAAAAATGATTTCATTTGAAAAAAATATCCTATTTGTGAACAAGCACCCGGTGTTCATCGCCGTCCGTAACCGTGACGGCAAAAGGACCGAGCCTCTGCATGTCACGCCCGAGCGTGCATTCCCAAGCAAAATGATCAGGTATTTCAAAGCACTTTCAAAACCAAGGAACAAGCATGCAAAACAGTAAGCTGCTGCATGTGTGATACTTGCCTCGTTTGCACAATGATCACCAAGAGGAAACTGTGCTCAAGCACCCACACCGTGACTCTGTTGAGAAGTAGAAAGCCCATTCTTGTATTTCATCAATGATTGATAAACGAGAGAAGTAACATTCAGGGGAATTTGAACAAACACAGTATTACTGAGGTCGCTGCAGCGCGGTCGTCTCGTAAGAGCCAGCTCGAAAGCATCGGTCATGCAAGGGACAGGCAGCGCTACAACACGCGTACGCGCTCCAAGTGAAAGGGGCATGCTCACCTGGGGCACGTACGCCACACAGCTAGGCACCGGCAACGATGTCGGGAAGCACCCCCCAGAGGCTGACAGCCTCCCCGCATAAAGTGACCTGGGCTCGCACCCCGGCATTTGGTAAGTCACACTGCCCGCGACGCAGTGCGACCGGTCCAGCTGCACCTGGCCGCACAGGAGTTTGAGAAGCGAGCTCTTGCCGCAGCAAGGCAGACCTGCATGGCGCCGCCAAAAGGCGTACAGGCAAAGTGTCACGTCAAGTGCTCGAAACGTTCATGTGGACGCCGCAAGCAGGCCAGCAGAGCATGCCGACTCGGATGTTCATTACTGCACGCACGCACTGGCAGGCTGAGCGCTTGCAGTAAAAAAAAAAAATTAGCAGCGGCAATCTTTGTACAGTGACTAATTGCTAAATTAAATCACTAGCATACATACAGGAGTAGAGGGCATTGCGGCCGCTTATTGCGCTAGCGGTCCATAAGGTGTGTCAGATGACTAGTCCCACACACTCGCATCTTCCTAGAGGGTAAGAGGCGGCGTCAGCTACACTTTCTTACATGAAATTCGAGAACTGCACTGAGTCTCACCAAGGATTAGGGTCATAGTTCCGGGTTCGAACGTGCCGGAGCACGGTTGGATGACGAACTTGGAAGCCTGCTCGTGCCCATGTGCAAGTGCTCCCTCTGCTGGTGAAAGTGCATGTGTATCACCGACGACATTACTGCCGAACATCCTCCGCACATGACCAAGCGCTGCGTCTGCCAGCCTGCTCAACCATATCACCTGGCACTCACAGTGGCGGCAACGGCATGTGGGTGCCGCACAGTGTGAACACAATTTCATCTCTATCCCGCGGCGCAAACCTATAACAACGCGCGCTGACTGCTGCATTAATGATGCTACGAATGCAGCAAAGTTGCGAATCGGATCGGAAACTCGAAGTCCAAGCGTTGCACAGCATGTTCATGCTTCGTGAAGACACGCGCACCATCATGATGGCATGTGCACACGCTAGGCCACCAGGGCACTACCACCACAAGGCACAGCCTCGCCTTCTTGAGGGCGCCTTTCCCGGTAGACTGATCCACCAGCAAGTCCACGCAAGCGCTCCGAGTGTGCATGTCATCATGCACAACACGGTCTGTTGCAATCTTGTCGGCGGGGGCTGTGATGCTGTACGCGACGCTTTGGAAGTGCACCTCAACTCCACCATCATGCTGAGTGCCTGCGCCCTGCACGCGTGATCATCATGATGATCAGATGGCGATGGCCGGAAAAAGGAAAACCACGAAAAGGGGGGGGAACACCATATGTCATGGAGTGGTTGGCCGGAATCCCTACTAGATGAGTCTGTACCTGGCAATATATACATAAACTCAGGGCCACGTGCGCCGCGCTTTGGGATGCCACCAAGCGGCCGAGGGCGCTAACTTAACACTGTGGCGCGAGCGCTGCCTGCGTGCCGGGTGGCTCAGGGCACGCTATCATAGTGCTCCTACAACGTCTCTAAGATTTTCGTGCAGCAGTCCTGAGGACACGTCGACAGACCGACTGACTGGACAGTCCCTCAAGGAGCCTCAGGCGCCAGTTCACATGTTGGCAACGCTGCAGGAGGTCGAGACTCGCACCTGCTGGCGCCAGCTGGCCATGCCGCGGCGACCACGCAAGACTCCGCTGTGCGATGCAAAGAGGCCGGGCAAGGCGAAGATGGGAGGGAGGCCCGGGGCGCCTTAGGTCAGGCACGCATTTGTCAACTTGTGCTGCGATGCCACGGTCACCGTGCCGACGGCGCACCGGCCTTGCGATGGTGCTGGCGCCGCAGCGTGCAAAAACGAGCTGACACATTGTCAACTGAAAAAAAAGTCTGACCTGCGCAGGCCCTTGGGCCCTGGCGCCTCCCAGCTCCGCCTTACCAGGTGGCAACTCAGAGCGTCCCTGGGGCTGGTCACCCCCAAGCGCCTGCGACTGGAACAACGAGACGCTCTCACGTCCCCGGCAGGCTGTCCGCTCCTTGTGGACCCCTTCCGCGCCGTGATTTGACGATGGTCTTTGCCGGCTGCCGACGGCTCTCCGTAGCGTATGCTAGGGCGCGAGATTAGGCTAAAAAAGAAAGCCCGTTGCGGCACAAAATTGTGTGAGGAGGGGCCCCGCGCCGTCCGCTGCCCCGCACCGCCACTGCTGCGCGCGCCGCTTTGCAGCGCCACTGTGCCGCCACACAAGGGTGGCAACGACCGCTCTCCGCCCTCGCATGCGCGACATTTCAACGTCAACCTGTGCGCCTCTCTCAAGCAGGCTGATCAGTCGGACGTGGGTGCCACTAGGATGTAACTGAAAGTTTATTGGTGCGGGTGCGCAGGCACCAAGGCAGCGCGCCAGAAACCGCGCCAGACACCGCCAGCGCATCTTAGGTTGGTCCACGCACCACCAGCGCATCCTACTAGTAGGTTGTACCAGCCACGGTGTGCATGTGCGAGAGCACAACTCTCGCTGACACAGAGCAGTCAACTCAGAACGTTAACGTTGCCTTCCTTGCCGCGTAAATTTCCTGAGGAAAGCGGAACAAAAACCTGCCAATTTTTTTCAAGTGTCAGCAGCGGGGCACACAACACGCTGGGGCTCCTTGAGGAACTTAGCAGAGCACGCGGTGTAAAGCCGCTCCTTGATGCTGCCAGTGGTGCTGCCAGATTTGCTGCTGCTGCTGCCGCCACACACATCTCGCTGCTGCGGAACGATAAATTAAAAATCCCCCCTAGCATTGCGTTCTCCGCGTCGCGGCGGCTCCATGCCCGCATATCACGTCACAATCTAAAATTACTCTCAGCGCACGCACACACACACACACACACACATGTGTACACACACACACACACCGGACGGCTGGAAATTTCTTTGATCATGACGCGGCGTGATGTCACCGGCGCGGGCGGCTGGGGACGGCTGGCGCGGCGGGGGCGCTCCGACAATGCCCCGGGTGCACGTCAGCCTAGGCGCCCGGCCTGCGGTGGTGCAACGCGGCGCGGTGGCGTGCGCGGCTGTGTGAAGGCCGCTGTCGCCGCGACCGCTTTTGCTGCCAGCTGCTGCTCACTTTTTCGGTGGCTCACTGCGAACCGTTCGACAACAATTTCTGCGCCCCGCTTGCTGCAAGGGCGCTGCAGGGTGTGGTGTTCACTGACTCAGTAATAATCGCTCTGAGACTCGCAAGGCGCGACTTTTTCATCAACCCCAGAGCTGCCTCAAGCAGGCGTTGACGTGGGGGTGGCAGCACATAGCACCGCACCGCCATCCATTTAGGGTGCGGGTGCACCGACCCCCAAACACGCCCACACAGGTTGGTCCACGCACCACTGTGACAGCGCATGCTCCTACTACTGTACTGTGTTACAGAAGTTACTGTAGCCTTAGGTTGCAGCCAGTGGCACGGTGTTGTGCGCATCCTGTGCGAGCAACGCTCGCACTGGCGCCTCCCCATCATCGCGTCGTCTCTCACGCTCGCACGTGTGCTGTCTGGTGTTTGTGTACACATTTCTGCAGCTCGCGTTAGCGTTTGGAAGCGAAGCAGTTGACAATGTGTCAACATGCTGCCCCGGCCGGGCTCGAGGCCGCGCCCGCACCCGCATTCAGCGATCAGGAGCTCGCCCGTGCATTTCCAGGCTCGAGGCTGCGCTGGGAGCGGGCGCGGTGGTACCACGTCTTTCTTCTGCTTGCCTACGCACCGTTTGGGCTCGTGCTGGCCATTGCGCGGATTTTTGCGCTCGCGATTGCGACGGCTGTGGCCCTTGCCAAGGGAACATCCACCATGGCGGCAGCGCACGCAGTTGTGTGCACCATAAGCAAGGCAAGTGCAGCTGGCTGACGCCAGTACTCGCTATACATCTGTAATATGCAAGGCTTAGCCCTGCAAGAACAGCAAGTACGGCGCATACACGTGGACACAGTAGTAGCATGCATTTTGCTGTACACTTGACACACACCTTCAAAAACGAAGTACTTCAAGTAGGTATTTTGTTTCCAACAACATGATGTTTCAGGTTGGCACTCAGCTGGCCCAGGGGCAGCACGCGCAGTGGAACACGGGCTTCAGAGCCCTGCACTGCGCTGCCATGATGGCACCAGCTACAGACTGTAACTGCTGTTGACACATGTCAGCGTCTGCTGTGGCTGTGGCGGCTGCAAACATTGTCAAGCACACAGCTTCTGAAGAATCAATGACTTGCTGTGTACTGAAGTACTACTAGTATGTCCGAGAGTCTCAGCAGTAGCTGCTGCGCCATCACGGGCAGCGCAGCATGGGTTGCATACTCCGCATCTTGTCGCATCTTGTTCAAAAAGCCCCATAACTCCCTCCAATGATCTGCAAACCATGCACGAGCACCAAGCACAACCTGTACCCGGTACATGCCAAATGCGCACACAGCAACAGCACCTATGTTGTGGTGTACACTGTAGTACACCACCTTATGAAATGCATTTACTTAAGTACTTTGAAGTATGTATTTGTGCAACGCGTCCGGTGGAATGTCACAGTGACTGCTGACTGCGAAACTCCAATGCTCACCCCCCATCAGCCACGACCCCCCCCCAGACACTCGATGGCCCAGCTTGCGCGCAGCCTGCGTGCGCCCGCAGCAGCGCCACTGCCGCCACTGAGGTGACGCTGCTGCTGCCTGCGCAATGGGGACCCTTGCCACAACTGCAACAGCTCAGCATGCCGCGTGACCGCCCCCTTTTCGCAGCCCACTTCAGAAAAATTGAAAAGCAGTCACTGACAGACTGAGTGCTAGTGCAGATTATACGGGAATTTCAAAGGGGTCAGCAGCGGCCTGCTCCAAGTGTGTCGCGGTGCGGTCACGTGACGGTGCTGCGGCGTGCGCGCGTGCAGCGCAGCAGCGGCCGCGAACTGTGCTGCTCGCTTCTGTGCTCATCCTGCGGCTCTGACACCTTTTCACTCACTGCTGAAAGGAAGTCTCTCATTTGAATTTTGCTCAGCAGTTTTTGTGACCACGAGGGGAGCAGTGCCTGGCAGCAGCTCACTTTCTACGTGTGCGAGTGAGCTGCTGCCTCTCTCCGACTGACTTTTGGCACAACGTTCTCCCGCGCGTGCGAGTCGGCACAGTTCAACGGTGCTTGTCACACTGGCAGTGCTCATCGAAATTCTGATATGCCGCAGACAAGACTCACGGAATGAAACTGTGTGCCATGCCCGTCACGGTCCCAGCAGGTCAAATGCCTGGATGCCGCCACTGGCAGGCTAGTGCCGTGGGGCCAGTTCAAGCCACTACTAGACTGCGCCGAGAGCGGCACTGATGTCATCCTGGCACCCGAACACCACTCGGGAGGACACGGTCAGTGCTTCCGAAACCCACATGTAAAGCATTTTTTCGGATTGCTGCAATTTTACCAAGTGCAACAACACTTAGTCTACCAGCGACTTTGACTCAGACTCAGTCAGAAGACTTGCCCAACACCCAGCATTGTGCACACGGATGCCATCAGTGACATTGCGTACTACTAGCTGACTCCGTGCGTCACTCACGGACATACAGTGACTGTCATGATGATGCAGCATGCTCACAGCACCGCCTCGGAGGGTCTCGCTCTGAGATCAGATTGAGGGCCGTGCAACCCAACAACCTGCTCTGCGCGCGATCGATCGGACGTTGCATGGCACGTGTACATGACAGTATGCACGACGTGCTGCACACGCGAGCTATTGTTAAACGGTGACTCTGAGTCAGTGGTACCGCAGCCTGAGGCACTGCTTACTAGTAGCAGCTAGTACTATATTACTACTACTATAATACTCTGTGGTACTAGTGGTAGTACTACTCAGTAGTCTAGTAGTGCTTGGTAATACTGTATGCCACACTGACGCAGCAACTGCTGCAGCTGCTGCAGCCAGTGCCAGTCTGGATGCGTCACAGCCACAGTGGCCCTCTGAGTCAGTCGGGCGAGTTACAGTGACTGTACTACTTCATCAGCATTTGACTGAGCCTGAGAGACTGATTATATCGATTTAACTTATTGGTTGTTAAATTAAAATCGGGTAGTCTGATGTACATCACTGGCAGTAGTACCTAAGGTATACATGTGTAGTACTTACGAAGTAGTTACAAGTTACTGTAGTACTTCCAGTAATAAGTACCGGTATTACGCAATGATTGCAACACTCAGTCTGCAACAAGGGCCCTGGCATCCCTTAGGTTACACTTAGTCCAGCATATACTGGCCTGTGAACACATAGTTCAAAGGCAACATCATAGTAACGGTGTGGTTCACGCTCTAACAGGTGCCTCGCTATTGCACATGGCACACTGTCAGGCGCAAGCCGCTCCCCACTCTGAAAAGTGCACTATCAGCACTGGCATACAATGTCATGTGCATGCACCACTGGTACCATGATCATCATGGCTGCCAGTGGGTGGAACAGCCATTGTACTGCCACTGGTTGAAGCTGATTGAAAAAGTGAACTTGCAATCATATGCTTTGTGAAGTACAGTCCCATTAGTCCCATAATGAAAGGACCATTCAAACGGCCAGCACACACCACGTACAGATCGATGAGCCCATTGTGTAACCAGTAGTAAAATACTTCCAGAAGCATTTTTTGCTTTTATGAGTGTGTGAAAAACGCATCCTCATAATTTTATCGCCTGGCATGCACCTAATTGCAGGCAATTTTTGGCAACTTTTGCACAACGCTCCGCGGGGCCACTGCACCGACCCTGTTTCGCGCCCTGACATTGCCCTGTACATTGCGCTTGCAGCGCCTGTAGTCCCCCAGCTTATAGTCACGGTGCCCCATCACCCGCAGCACACCATCGCCAAGTGAATACGTTGTACTAAGTATTGAACACCTGCTCCAGCGTGTCTGCACCCTAACCCGGAGGGTAGTCCTTCCAAAATATCGCCCCTGCGCTGCCAAGCACGCCCAAGAGGCTCTCCTCACTAGTCTGAGACTCGTGTGCCAGGCGCTGCAGCGAGTTGAAGAAGCCGGTATCCAGCACATTGAGTTCAGGTGACTGCGCAGGCTGTGTCATGTGCACCACCTCCGAGTCAATGTCCAGACCAGGGCCTAGCTCTGTTAGTGTCTCCGGCCAGTCAGCGTCATTACCCTCACCAGTGTGAGGTCTGGCGCCGTCGTGCTGGATGACAATTTTGTGTGCGCCCAGCTGCGCCTCCTCCGTGGTTTCAATAATGGAGGGCACAAGCTTGAAGTAGCCGCGCATCTGCTCCTGTAGTACTCCGCAGTGACGGGCACGTCGTTCTCCACTTCCGTCCGTCACTCACAGTTTTCCGACTCCCTTTGTGCCGCCACAATGTTGGTGCAGCTATGAACCACCCACACCCCCTTGCTGTTCCGGAGTAGGTAAAAGCACTTCTCGTCTGCATGGTCCCGCCCTGAAAGGACTTGAAGTTTGCGTGCCTTGCGCTGCAGTCTCCACCCCTCTACTTACCGCCCACCGCAGCCTGGCGTACTTCTGGTCGCCGGGCAGCGATGGCCTGAGCCATAGCCGCTTCTTGCCGGCGCACATGACTTGGCACCAGCGGTGTAACTTGTTGAACGCCGCCCTGGCCACCCCATAGCGGCTGCCTTCGCCCGCCTCCTTAGGTTGCAGCGTTTGCCAGGTGGTACTGTACTGTGACAGTCACAGTGACTGCAGACAGCAGCCCCTAGAACGCTTGGGGGGTCAGGGCGCTTGGACGGCCGGACCGGGTGTGCTTTTGCCCCTGGCGAGGTCCGCACTGCCTGCATCAGCTATCTGGCGCTGGTAGGAGGCGAGCACACGATACGTGGTGGCCTTGCTGGCAGTGCACACTCAGTCTGTCAGCCAGGCCCAATACACCTTTGCTGTTGCTCTACGCAGCCCGCTGGCGACAGCAGCTGTCAAGGCACCAGCCAGCACCCCCCTCCGCCGTGCTGACCTCCGCGCCCTGCACGCTGTCAGGGCGGCGCTCTCTGCTGTTACCATCCTGCTGCATCGCTGGGTGCCGCCAGTGCAGCATGTGTCGGGTCTGGTAGGCGCCTGAAGAGTGCTGTGTCGCCCCGAAAACAAAATGACTATTTCTTGGCCAACTTGAAGGCTTCATAAAAAACGGTAGTGCGGTGCACCAGCCTGGTAACTTCAACCCATAGTTGCAGTTGGCCAATTTGAAATTATGCATGGATAAAATCTGATCTTGAAGTTGTCTATGACATCTTCAGAAGTACTAAAAAGGGTTGACAGCCAAATTCTACTGGCATCATAATGATTTTCTTGTGACGGTCAGTGACTGGGACTTAAAATGTCATTGGTCTCAAGGATTATACTTCAAGCTTGAAGTAGCCAAGGACTAAATCAAATGGTACCATGCTGATTGTGCCAAGGAGGCACTTAAATGTCGCAACCCTACCAATTTCAGGCAAGAAACTTTAAGGCAGTGCCACAGTTTGTGTACTCTAAATTACTAACGCCTGCTTGTCCTGACTGCCAGTGGAAGCAACAAGTTGAACGGTTTGTCAGCAATTCGCCCAGAGCATCTGCTGCTCTCACTATCTGAATAAAGGATACACTCAGAAGGAGGTATCTGTTATAATTTATACTTCCGAAATATAATCATTATGGATATTATTAAATTCGACACGCCTGCTCAACATCTGTAGGTTGCTTGCGTTTGCCCTTGCAGAGACATACTCGCTCATGAGCAGCTGCCACGGCAATGGCGGACCTGCTGTAACCGTAGCCCATGCCAAGGTGCAGCAGACAAGGTGTGGGCGTCTGGCCGGCGGTGCTGGCACACGTATGGTAACCGTTGGCGAAGGAGCGTCGCTGGCGCAGGCGCTGGCGCGCTGGCGCGTCGAGTATCCAGAGACACCCCTCATTGTGTTCCCACAGGGTGCCACGGCAGCCGAGGACGTGGTCATGAAGTTTCAAGCCCGACTGTTCCAACTGGAGGGCAAGAGGTGCGGAAGCGGCTGCCCCTGCCAGTGCGGCTGGCATCATTCATTGTATGCACACTGATTATCTGCTGACATCTTTCAGGCCTGGCGGCTTGCTGTCGAGAATGCACACCATCATGATGGCAGCTTACTAGTGGTCGTGATAGTAGTGGCCATCATGCACTGCCAGGTGCAACAGCAGCACGGCTGCTTGGTGCCATCACGGTGTGACACTGTGAGAGCATACATGAGACACAGCCAGCCACTGCGCGTCGTGCTCCATGCTGCAGTTTGCCACGTTGAGTGTACTGCAGGGCGAATGCCAGTGGTTTAAGAACAGTTTGGCAGGCTCAAGCTGACATCGAAATGTAGAGTGCACTTGTGGTATTTACAGTACTGTTTAGATGCTGACATAATGACTATGATAGACTTCGAATTATCAGCAATGTTTTCAAAAACAAGCTGTGGCAATACCGTTTTTAAGTTACCGGTGGGCCACATTGAGCTTAACGTTTGCGGACCTAGCAGTCACAGTGACTGTGGTCGCGGTGGCCTTGCTGGGGTCTCAACTATCAGACGGTGCCCCACCACTGGCACACATCAACCAGCGAGCATGGCAGGTTGAAGTGCTACACTTAAGTGGGGGTTTAACTTCAAGTTACTAGGAATCCTAGGCGCACTAGCTTAAAGCCAAAATCAGTAGTTGAGGCGAAGCCACACCAACATATCACATGGCATTTGCGCTGATTACTAACTAGTAGGGGGGTGGCAGGTACTAGTACGGGTGGTACTATGCTGTGCCAGTGGGCTTGCAACTGCAAGCCACACACACTCAGAGGCTCTTTCAAGTCACTCTATTCCATTAATTTTTTTTACTACTACGACGTACATGGCGATGAAGTGCTACTAGTAATTATTATAGATGACATTGTGCCGGTGGCAAAGCGTCACCGTGACTCGCTCTCACACTCAGTCTGATGGAGGCGCTGTATGGGAACTACTACTGTAACGGTCACAGTAGTACTGACAGTGTTGGCAAAATACGGATGCATATTATCAGGTTTGCAGGTACGTGTTATCACATGTAGTACATACGTAATGCATTGGCCGGGTGTACGACGTATGGGTACCTCTTATTTTGCCATTATGATACTTGCCAAGTGACAAAAGGCAATTCGTCATCTAGCGGCACTTCTAGGGACTAATAGGCATAGCTGCTAAGCTGCTGCGGCAGCCGCAGAAACCACTAGTGACTGTCACAGTGACTGCGTCTTGTGAGCTGGCATTGCAGGCGTCTGCATGCGAAAGCACTCCATGTGTGTATATCCTTTAAGTTATTGATGTTGTGTATTTGATAGAGTTGATACCGTGAAAAAAATACCGTGAAATACCGCGTTATTTCTAGTTGGCGGTTACGGTGACCGTGTACCGTGATAACTACTAGTAACTGTTGGCCTACGCGGTACGCGTTATCAATACCGCAAAACAACTATTGCCAAGAGCGGGCCTTATCTGGCGGTATTGTCCTAACAGTATTCGCGACGCCGCCCCCCGCCCCCCAGCGTGGCTGCCACCATGTGGCACTGTCCCTGCCCTCGCGCCTTCTTCCCG
>JAULBY010102195.1:0-27853 GCA_032358315.1 Ophiocytium majus
CTTTGGTCAACAACTGTAAAGGTTCCGGAAAGAAGTGCGGTTGCAACAATTGTGTGCAAAATATTGCGGCGAAGTTTGCGGTGACGACCACGAGAGGTTGTTGTCATTCTGCAATCACCGCCACAGTTGAGCTAGAAGGTTTTGCATTCAAACCTTTTTTAGGCGCAACAAAACAATGCACAACATTTTGTGCATATGTATATGTAGCAAATTGCACCAAAGTGAAATTTCTTCCCGTAAAACCAACAACCTTGTTCAAGAGATTACGTTTAGCCGAAAGGGCTTTAGGTTCAAATACGGGGTTACCCTACGGTTGAAGACTCATGGCATTTCGAGCCGTTTTCGTTCGGTCCTAATTTGGCTCGAGAGCGAATTTCGCGGTCAGAATCATTCCAGCCTTTGGATCCGATTCAAGTAACCAAGAACTGCAGACATCATCAAGGAGTTCTGTTCCTAAGCCTTGGGTTTTCCCTGTGTTTGAGGATGAGCCATTGTCTTTTACTTCCAAAATAAGTTCTGAATCTTCAATGTTTACAGCAATTTGAAGGCTAGTGGCCTTTCCATGCTTCGAGGCGTTACTTACTGCTTCGCGCAAGACCTCAGCCAAGCATTCGGAGGTTGCCGGGTTCTTCCGCAAGGCATTTAGGGCGTTGGGATCAACCTGCCACTTGGTTTCGATGGTGCCGAACCAGATTTTTGAGATTTCTTGTTGGGCTTGTTCAAACGAGTAACTCTGGCCAGATTCGAATCCCACTCTTGCCAAGGCTCGGGCTATATCGCCGCGGACCGATTCAATTAGTTCAGGGGTTGGATTACTGGCTGACCCAAGCTGGAGGACGGCTGCATTGAGCGCGCTTTGTAGTGAACCATGCATAACGTAGCCAACATGGCGTCGTGCTAGCCATTCTTTTTGGCTTAACAAAGAAATGGTCGATTCCAAATTTTCGATCGTCGTTGTTAACTCTGAAATCAATTGAGTTCTTTGACTAGTCAGAATTGTGTATCCGAGGTTAGCGAAACCATAAATTAGTCCGACGAATACTGTTGCACCTGAAATATGTTGTGGAACCTCAATTGGGATATAACTTTCAGCAAACAAAATCAACGGCCCGACAGAACCAAAGATAGTTACTCCAACTAATAGACCAATGGCTAACGGCAACTCTCTATTTTCAAATAGCGTTTTGAAAGTAACGAAATAGAGCATCAATAAAGCTGTTGTGATCAAATTAAATGGAAGCGCTTCGACAAATGTCATGGTTCGTTGCGCTGCTGCTGCATAAGTAATGAAAAACAGAAGTGTCGTTACGTATGGTCGCATTGAATGTGACAAGTTGATTGTTTTCGGTAATTCAAGATTCTTTTTCGACGCATCAACATGCAGATCTATGGCTTGCAGTGATTTATCGTGCGCTATCTGATGGCTAAATGGACGTAACTCAGTTTCAACGTACTCCTGCATTTCTTGAACTGCGACGTCTTTATTCCCACCGGACTTCAATGAAACGAGTAACTGATCGATTTGATCAATACGAGGCGTTACAACTTGTTGTGCGTATTCTCGTAAGTTCTTAGTTGCCTCTTGCAAACGTGTGTCCATCGAGATGCGTAGCTGCGATAACTCACTAGTTTTGTTCTCTAGGTTTTTAACCAAGTTTGAATGCTGATCGAAAATTGCAATGCTAATCGCAATTACGGACAACACGGTGGAGATGAATACGCCGCCACTTAGGATACGAAAAGCCAGCTTTGGATTATCAGTAAACCCAAGGAATACCGTGGAAAATCCAAGGATCGATCCCCTGACACATTGTGCGCAGACAAAGGCAGTCAAAGTGGCAACTGGGTGAGATTCGTTCTGGCGATTACCGTGAATGAGTCTTCCGGCGATAAGAATCGTTATCGAAAACCCAAAATGCGCAAACAAGATCAAGCCTGTCCACATTAGATATGAACCGCCGTATTCGGCGTGATCTATAAATATCGGGCTTAGGGAGCCTGGGAATAGAAAAAGAAGTGTTAAGCGAATACCTAATGACGAACGCAGGCCGAGCAAGTACCAAAGAGAGTTGCTTTCAGAATCAACTTTGGTGTTTTTCATAGTCGCCGTATACATTCCTAAATTGATATTTGATCAGATTTATTGTCGACCCTAATTCCGACAACACTTAGATATTTTGTTACAGCTGCTGTTCGGGAATTACCTTCAAGCGAACTATCAATTCCGATTGCTTGGCAAGCCCGTCTAATTGCATCTTCGGTTGCTTTAAGTGATGTTCCGCGAGCTGTTGCAATTTGTGCGTTTGATTTACCTTGCGACATTAAATGAAGTACTTCAATTTGCTTTACAGTGAGCGCAGCAAATGGACGAGATTTGTCTAGGTCATGACGATGAAGTGGTGTAACTTCCCCACGCATCGCAACATCTAATGCGTCATACAAAACATTAAGGTCAGCAAGTGCGGACTTGCGAATGTAAGCAATTCCATTTGGCAAACCTTGTTCGTTTTCGACCGCAAATCTTGGATCTGGAAGTTGTGTCAAAAAGACAACACCGGTGCCTGGTGCATCTCTGAGTGCAGTCTGAGCAAAATCAAAACCATTTGGACCTGGGCCAAGGTCGACATCGAGCACCAAGCCATCTGGATCAGTGGCATGAAAAAGTCTTTTGGCTTCAACCACGTTGGATGCAGTTTGGACGGCGTAGCCACGAACTTCAAGCGCAGTGGCAATTAGCTCGCGCAAAAGATCATCGTCTTCGACGACTAAGACCAGTCTTGAAGTCATGCCAACACACCGTTATCCCGATACAGGCACACCCCCGTGATGCCCTGATACTTATTAAGAATGCCGTAAGCACTTGTACTATTTATCGATATACGGGGAATACCCCGTTAATGTCCTTTATGACTGAGTCGCCCGATTTACAGGGTTTTTAGTGAGTTAACAACCTTGGTCAATGACTCCTTGGCGTCACCGAAAAGCAGTGAAGTCTTTGGATCAAACAGGACTTCGTTCTCGATACCAGCAAAACCTGGACGCATTGAGCGCTTTAAGAAAACTACCTGCTGAGCTTGATCCACGTTAAGGATTGGCATGCCATAGATAGGTGCAGTCTTGTCATCGCGAGCCGCTGGGTTAACAACGTCATTAGCGCCAACTACTAGTGCAACATCGGTGGATGGGAACTCAGGATTGATTTCATCCATTTCCTTTAGTTGCTCGTAAGGCACATTGGCTTCGGCAAGAAGTACGTTCATATGTCCTGGCATACGACCTGCAACTGGGTGGATTGCGTAATCGACTTCAATTCCCTTAGCAACCAACAATTCAACCAATTCGCGAATTGTGTTTTGCGCCTGAGCAACTGCCAAACCATAACCTGGAACGATGATTACCTTGCGGGCATAACCCAACATGATCGCCACATCTTCAGGTGACGCGGACTTAACCGGGCGATCTTCAGCTGATGCAGTTGAAGTTGAAGCCTTGGCAGTGAATGCGCCGAACAAAGTATTTGTAAGAGGCCGACCCATGGCCTGAGCCATCATGCGTGTTAGCAATGTTCCCGATGCACCAACAAGAGTTCCAGCAACGATCAAAAGCACGTTACCTAGAACGTAACCAGATGCTGCTACAGACAAACCAGTAAATGCGTTCAGTAGCGAAATAACAATTGGAACGTCTGCGCCGCCCACAGGTAGAACTAACAAAATACCTAGGACTAGTGAAAGTCCAAGGAGCAACCAAAGCAAAGAGTTCGTCGGATTCAGAACTAGAAGTACAGCAGTTGCAATTGTTCCAATTGCAACACCGATGGTGATGAAGCGTCCAAGTGGAATGACCACTGGACGTGAAGTCATAAGTTCTTGCAACTTCGCAAAAGTTAAAAGTGATCCAGTAAATGAAACTGACCCAACAACAACCGTAAAAATAGTTGCAGTCAACATCGCAACACTCTCGGAATGAACCGATAGGAATTCAATTACCGAAATAACTGCAGCCGCGCCGCCGCCAACACCATTAAAGAGTGCAACCATCTGTGGCATCTGAGTCATTTGCACTCGACGAGCAGCTATCCAACCAATGATGGAACCGATCGCGATAGCGATCAAAATTTCTGGAAGGTGTTGAACAGGTCCACCAAAGAATTCTTGTCCGTAGAAAAATGCAACAGCAGTTGCTATTGCAGCGCCGGCAGCGCCTAGCAAGTTACCGCGACGTGCGGTCTTTGGTGATGACAAACCCTTAAGTGCAAGGATGAATAAAACTGCAGCAAGCAGTTCAGCTAAGCGAACCCAGGTAGGTGTCATTTGGACACCTCTTCCTTCTCAGCCTTCTTGGGCTTAAACATTTCAAGCATGCGATCAGTTACTACAAAGCCACCGACCATGTTGATGGAAGCCAGCACAATAGCCACTAAACCAAGGTAAAGCTGCACATTGTCAGTTGCTTTGCCAGTAACCAGAATCGCGCCCACCAATACAACACCGTGGATCGCGTTAGCGCCCGACATCAAAGGTGTGTGGAGGATTGCAGATACTTTCGAAACAACTTCAATACCAACAAAAATACTAAGTATGAAAATAGTTAATAGTGCAATTGCATCCATGACTATTCACCCTCTCCGGTCGCTAGTGCAGGTAAATTAAGTGATTCACGCGCCATGGCATTTTTGATTTCGCCGTTAAACACAACCGCAGAACCTTGCACAACTTCATCACTGTAATCCGGTGTAACAACACCCTCGACGGTCATCAATGTTAAAAGTGAAACCACGTTTTGTGCGTAAAGTTTGCTGGCATGAACTGCAAGTTGGCTTGCAAGATCTTTACAACCAATCAAAGTGATTGATCCGCCAGGGACATTTACAACCACATCTTGTCCGGCAACACTTCCGTCAACGTTTCCGCCAGACTCTGCTGCAAGGTCAACAATGATTGCCCCCGGCTTCATTTCAGACATCATGTCGGTGGTGATAAGTGTTGGTGCTTTACGGCCAGGTACTGCAGCGGTTGTAATAACAACATCAGATGCAGAAATAAATTTCTTAAGCGCATCTTGCTGAGCCTTTGCGCGTTCTGGCGTCATTTCGCGTGCGTAGCCACCGGAACCTTCAACTTCATCAAGTCCAAGGTCAAGGAAAGTTGCGCCCATTGACTTAACTTCGTCAGCGCTTGATGCCCGAACGTCGTACGCACTAACGATTGCCCCGAGACGCTTTGCGGTTGCCATTGCTTGCAAGCCGGCAACACCTGCGCCAAGAACTAAAACTTTTGCGGCCGGAATTGTTCCAGCTGCTGTCATTAACATTGGGAAGAATTTTGGTGCGCGTTCGGCGGCAATAAGTACTGTGCGGTAACCAGCGCAAAGTGCTTGCGAAGTCAGTGCATCCATTGATTGTGCGCGCGAGATACGTGGCAACACATCAAAGGAAAGCGCGGTTACTTTCTTATCGGCCAGTGCCTTTACCGCTTGCGCATCATTTGCTGGTGACAAGAATGAAATTGTGATCGCACCAGACTTTAACTGACCAATTGCATCTGTTTCTAACGGACGGACTGTGGCGACAACGTCTGCAGTATTAATGGCGGATTTGCCTGCAACTGAAGCACCGACTGCTTTATATTCATCATCGTGATAACCCGAAGCCTGGCCAGCACCTTCTTGGATAGACACAGTTAGCCCAAGCTTTATCAGCTTTTGAGCACCTTCTGGAGTTAAACCAACACGGCGTTCGCCAGCCCTGGTTTCCGCTGGGATAAATACCAACATCAGTGATTCCGCCTTAGATCAATTAGGTACGAGCCTAGGGTGATCCTTAATGTACCGCAGAACCAAGTTGGACTTTTCGAGCTTGTTGAGTGGCGATGGCTATCAAAATAAAGGAAAACAGGATCAAGGCCAGTCGCTGGGGAACCTGCTGGCTGATGTAAACCCCAATAAAGGTGGCCGGAACTCCAGCCAACCCAGTTAGGAGTGCAAAAGGTACATCTATATTGCCTTTTCGGTAATTGGCAAAAGTTCCGGAAATGGCGGATCCGACAATAACGGCAAGGCTGGTGCCGCGGGCCGTGAGCGAATCCATTCCTGAGGCGATGATCAACGCAGGAACCATTACGATCCCGCCGCCGACTCCAAATAGCCCTGACATCACACCCGCAAAGAACCCGACCATCACCAAAAAGATGATTGCAGCAGGGCCTTCGAGAAGTTGATGTGGCGCCGAAGACCAAATCAAACGCATCGCCGATAGATATAGAAGGCCTGCAAAGCCTAGCTGTAGAAACTTGAGTGAGACTTGGCCCAAAAGCTTCACGCCATATAGCGCACCAAAAACTGAACCCACCAAAAGTGCAGCGACGGCATGCCAGTCGACATGACCAGAAGTGGAATATCCGATTGCGCCGGCAACAGCGATTGGAAGAACGGCGGCAAGTGAAGTTGCGTGCGATCGGCGTTGATCAAGTCCCATCCACAACACGTAAAGCGGAACCATCAAGAAACCGCCGCCAACACCAAACATTCCGGCAAGAATTCCAGCGAGTAATCCGACAACTAAAGATTGTTGAATCTGCTTACGGGATATTGCCTCGAACATTGTTATGCGTCTCGCTTAAAGAACATTGCCGAACCAATTAAATATAAAGCCAAAACCCATGCGGTAAAAATTAATCCAGCATTTGGACTATCGGGTAGGTGTGTTAACCAAGCTGTTCCGTTTGTAAATGGCAACACGTCCACAATCCAATCCATTTTGCCATTTGCCAGTCCTGAAAATAGAACAATCAAATTTTCAATAACTGCGAACACTAAAAGCGGAAGTACGATACCAAGGGCTAAGTTTCGTGTGATCATCGTCAAACTCATTGCCACTGTGCAGTAAGCAAATCCAAAAACTAAAACTTGCCATAACTCGGACGCTTCCCCGCCGTTTATGTTTAATCCAGGACCTTCGGTGCCAATTGATCCTTCTGGCGCCATAAATCCAACTACGCCAAGAACGGCCCAGCCTAAGAATGTTGAGATAGTTACATAGGCCGCAAGCACTAGGGTTTTTGCAAGTAGTACTCGTTCGCGTTTTGGAAATTCAGTTAGCGTCAATCGAATTGTGCCGTATCGATATTCGTGACCGAAAAATTGTGATGCAACAACCGAAAGCATTACAAGGCACAGGAAGTTTGCATTAGTACTGTACAAACCTTTCCAGGTTTGAACATTTAGGCCATTGGACTGTGGATCACCCAAGAACAGTGGCCCAGCACCAAGTAGTCCGGTGATAACCAGGTACACAAAAGTCATAATCCAAGATGCGCGTACTGACCAAAGTCGACGCCATTCATAAACCAAATTTGAAATCACGACGTTTCTCCAAGTCGGTACTCTTGACCGGATTCGGTCAGTTCAAGGAAAACTTGTTCCAAACTCGCAGTGCGTGGCGACAATTCTGAAAGTGCGATTCCATTTGTAAAAGCGATCTCGCCAATGCGATCCGTTGTTTGGCCAGGAATCACAATAGTTCTGGCACCGTCCGATGTTGACGCAATTCCTTGTGCACTTAAGACTTCAGAAAGTTTGTCACTTTGTGGACTTCTCGCAACAACGGCAGAACCGGTTGCGCGGGACAAAAATGCCGGCATCGATTCCGCGGCAATTAGATTGCCACGTGCAATCACAACAACATCGTCAGCAAGTAATTCCATCTCGCTAAGCAAGTGACTACTCACAAGAACTGATTTACCAGTAGATGCGTAATGTTTTAGAAAGTCACGAAGCCATTGAATTGATTGGGGATCAAGGCCATTTGCTGGCTCATCCAACATCAAGACCTGAGGATCGGCAAGGATTGCGCCAGCTAGTCCAAGGCGCTGACCCATACCTAATGAAAAGCCGCCCGGGCGCTTTTTTGCCACAGATTCAAGGCCAACAAGCTTTAAGACTTCATGAACTCGAGCCTTACTAATTCCAGCTTCCGCGCCAAGCATTCGCAGGTGCGAGTAGGCAGTGCGCTTTGGGTGAAAAAATTTGGCATCAAGATGTGCGCCAATTGTGCGGGTTACCGGCAGGTGACTTGAAAGTTTCTTTCCGTCAAAAAGTGTTTCGCCGCCACCGTTGTCTAGGCCAAGCATTAGGCGCATAGTTGTCGATTTTCCGGAACCATTTGGTCCTAAAAATCCAGTGACACGTCCTGGCTCAACTGTGAACGAAAGTTCTTTGACTGCATGAACGTTGCGAAAATGCTTATCTAAATTACGTGCTTCAATGCGCATAATTTCAGACTAACGCAACCGAACTTTCAAACCTAACTAATAACTAGTTATCTTCAGTCTTTACGTTTGCCTTGATCTCTTGCGCAAAATTGGCAAAAGTGTCAGTCAATGCAGCGCGGCTATCTGTGATTCTTGCGAATACATCTGCTGCTGCTGCTTCAGCCTCAGTAAACCGGGCGCCTGCTTGATTTGAAATCTGGGTCATTGTTGATTGTGCATCAGACCACTGAGCGCGAAGTTCTGCGATGCGCTTTGTTAGATCGTCAAGAACTTTACGGTTTGCATCGACAGAAACTAAAACGCTGTCTCGATAAGCAATTGCAGCTTGGCGTAAGGCTTCTGCTTCGGCACGAGATTCTTGTGAAGCAGTGCGAACAATTTCATCTGCTTTGGTTTGGGCTTGGGAAACAATAAGTTCCGCTTGCTTTTCCGAAGATTGAAGTTTCGCTTGCGCGTCAGCAATTGTCGCAGCGTGACTCTTTCCGGAGTCTTCGCCTAATGCGCGAGCATCGCCGGATGCCTTTTCAAGTAGAGCTTGAGCATCGCCAGTTGCTTTTGCAAGAAGCGCCTGGGCATCACCCGTTGCTTTTTCAAGCATTGCTTGTGCCGCATTTGTTGCTTCGGTTTGTAAACGCTTGGCTTCAGCTTGGGCTGCAGAGATTTGTGATGTTGTGCTCTTATCGGCTTCACTGCGTAGAGCGTTTAATTCAGATTCAGTAGTTGAGCGCAGCGTCGATAGTTCTTGTTCAATTTGCGCTCGCTGTGCAGCAAGGTCTTTATCAACACTTGCCTTTAGTGCTTCCGCTTCGGCTGCAACTTCATTTGCGCGACGGGTTGCATCGTCAAGGAGCTTTGCAATTACCTTTTGGTTTTCGAAAGCTTGTGAGTCGGCGTCGTTCTGGGTTGCTTCGAGTAACTGAGCTGCTTGATCGCGCGCGGTTTCTAGAGTGGCAGTTGCTTCGGCGCGAAGCTTGCGGGCATCCACATTTGCGGCTTCACGAGTTTGACGGGCATCAAGTTCACAGCTGGCGCGAATTTGTTCACGCTCGGACTCTGCTTGCTGCAAAGTGTCGGTGGCTTGTTCAATTAACTTGCCAGCGCGAAGGCGGGCAGCACGAATAATTACAGCAGCATCTTCGGCAGCAATTTGAGTTAATGCGTCTTCATCCATATCGATGAAGCTGGGACGACCAACTGCGCCTTCGAGTTCAGTAATTCGTGCCTGCAAAGCGCTGATAGTTCTGTCAGCTTCTGCAAAATCACGCACACCATTTGAACCGGCATCGCCTGATTCGTCACCCTTAAAAAAGCGGCCTAGACCCTTGCCATCGCTCATTTGAATTCCTCATTTCCCCGTATCAAAAGAATAGGGGCAGATTGGCCGTGTTGAAAATCCGATTTGTCCGGATTAGCCAAGATCTAGCGAGATCGGGATCCGCCACGAGATCCACCAGAACGACCCTGCGGACGTCCGCCACCAGATCTGCTCGGTCCACCTGGACGGCGACCGCGTGCTGGTGGTTCTGCTGGTGGTTTCCAAGCAATTCCGGTTGGCTCTTTTGCTCCGGTGATTGCTACTAATTCCTTGGACATTGGCTTGACTTTGACTACTTCTGGATCTACTCCAGCGCGGCTAGTCATTGCAGTTACTGCCTTTTGCTGGCGTGGGCCAATCATCGTTACGACTGCGCCGGTTTCGCCTGCGCGAGCAGTGCGACCTGCGCGGTGCAAATAATCCTTGTGATCATTAGGTGGATCGATGTGAACAACCAAGCTGACACCGTCAACGTGAATACCGCGAGCAGCAACGTCGGTTGCAACTAACACGTCTGTAATTCCCTCTTTGAAAGCGTTTAAAGTTCGGGTACGAACGGCTTGGGTTTTCCCACCATGCAATGCGCCAGCTGGCACACCCTTGTTAGCAAGGTCCTTCGCAATGCGATCTACGCCGGCTTGAGTGCGCGCAAAGAACATGGTCTTGCCCTTGCGGGAACCAATCTCAGCCAGGATTGCTGGCTTGTCCTCACTATATGTAATGAATAAGTAGTGCGTCATTGTCTTAACTGAAGCCTTACCTGAGTTGGTTGCGTGCTCGACTGGATCATGCAAATACTTGCGAACGATCTTGTCGACATCTGCATCAAGAGTTGCGCTGAAAAGTAGTCGCTGTGAGTTTGGCTTTGTCATATCCAAAACTTCAACAATCTGTGGCATGAATCCCATGTCACACATTTGATCGGCTTCATCGAGAATTGTGATTTCGATTTTGCTTAGGTTGATATGTCCCTGCTCGACTAAGTCATTAAGGCGACCTGGAGTTGCAACAACAATCGGAACGCCACGTTTTAGCGCATCAATTTGTTTTGCATAAGGCATGCCACCAGCAATCAAACGAATGTCTAGTTCCACGGCTTGGGCGTAAGGCATCAATGCATCGGTTACCTGCATAGCAAGTTCGCGAGTTGGAACTAAAACAATTCCGAGTGGATGCTTTGCAGTTGCTTTGCGATGAGCTAAACGAGTAACCATTGCTAGGCCAAACGCCAAAGTCTTACCGGAACCAGTTTGTCCGCGACCTAAAACATCGCGACCGCTGATTGCATCTGGCAAAGTCTTTGCCTGAATTGGGAATGGTGAATCAATTCCTTGACGCTTAAGCGTGCTGAGCAAATCAGTTGACACGCCTAGTTCTGCCCAAGTACTTGATGCAGTATCTAATGCAACTTCGGCAGTGTCTTCTGACATTGCCGACTTGCTGCTTACGCGCTGCGTTGAAGGCTTCTCGCGAGGCAGGCTCGACTTCGGTGCATAAACTTCGTCGCGCTTTGTACGTGGTGCACGAGCTGGTGCTTCGTCGTTGTACTTACGAGGTGCACGAGCTGGTGCTTCGTCTTTATATGTGCGACGAGAAGTTGTTGGCGCATCATCACGACGGGCGCGACTTACAGGTGCGTCATCGCGGCGTGCACGTGGTGCGCGCGCTGGAGCTTCGTCACGACGCGAGCGACTTGGCGCTGCATCATCACGACGAGCGCGAGGTGGACGTGAATCAAAATCGTCACGACGGCCACGACTTACAGGTGCGTCATCGCGGCGCGCACGTGGTGCACGTGTTGGTGCTTCGTCGTTGTACTTACGTGGTGCGCGGGCCGGACGATCTTCTTCATAACGATCACGTGCAGCGCGAGTACCTGCTGGCTTTTCTCCACCTTTGCGTTGTGGTTTACCGGAAGGATTCCAAACATCATTGCTGCGCTTGGCGCCACGCACTTCGGCGCGCGGAGATTCAGCGCGGCTGCGAGCATCTGGGTCACGCGGTTCACGCGGTGCGCGAGATTCAGCCTTACCAACCTTGGTATTTGGCTTGGCGCGCTTCTTGGAAGCTGTAGATTTTGCTGCAGCATGGCGGGCAGAACCAGCTTTTGGCTTAGTTTCGGTATCGCGGGCGCGGTCTCGTTCTAGCTTTCGGGCGCGCGGCTTTTTCTTAGGACTTGATGGAGTGGACATTAAAACCTTCTTTGGGGAATGTTCTAACGGTAGGCGAGAAAGGGCGCAAAACCTAATCGTCACGGCGGTTTTCAAGGTTTTGTCACTGCCCAATGGGAGACTTACCTCATGGACGTTACCTCTCTTATTGTCATTGTCGTAGTCACTGCTCTAACTACAGCCGCGATTGTTGGTCTCGTTGTGAGTCGAGCCATGAAAAATCAGGGTGGATTATCCGCGCAAGACATCCGCCAGCAAGTCGCAGATGCCGCGCGTGAGCAGTATTTGACGACTGCACAGATGTTGGAAACGTCAACCGAAGCAAGATTGCAAACAACAACTGCATCAGTTGCAGAACAATCTCGAGCAGCGTCTGCCTCCATCCAGGAAATCATCAAACCGCTAGGTGAAAGTTTGAAAGCGCTCGATGCAAAAGTTGGAGACTTAGAAACCAAGCGCGCAGATGCATACGCGCGTCTTGATCAGCAAGTTACAAACACCACGGGTTTGCTTGATACCTTGCGAACTGAAACAACAAATCTTTCAAGTGCGTTACGTCGAAATGATGCGCGTGGCCGTTGGGGTGAACTTCAGTTACGCCGGATCATCGAAATGATTGGCATGTCAGAACATGTTTCTTTCGACGAACAAAAGCAACAAGTTGGTGACGGCTCCGGTAGACCTGACGTAACAATTCATTTACCAAATAACCGAGTACTTTACGTTGACAGTAAAGCTCCAATGAATTCTTATCTCGATGCGATAAACGAAACAGATGTTGATCGACGCAAAACTTTATTTGATGCGCATGCCAACGCACTTAAGGGTCACATCAAGACTCTTGCAAGTCGTAACTATGTTGACGATAAAGAATCACTTAACTACGTCATTATGTTTATTCCAACTGAATCATCATTAGCTGCAGCATTCGAGGTTTATCCAAACTTGATTGAAGATGCAGCACAAGCAAAAGTTGTTTTGACTTCTCCAACCTCACTAGTAATTGCCCTGAACACGATTGCAATGTTGTGGCAGGAAGATACCCAAGTTCGCAATGCGCAAGAAATGATCAAGGAATCTGGCGATCTTTATGGTCGCTTAATCACTTTCATAAATCACTTCAGCAAAGTCGGCGACAACTTAAAGCGATCTATGGATACTTACAACAATGCAGTTGGCTCATTCGATCGCTCCGTGATGCCTAAAGCGAAAGCGGTTGAGGAACTTGGACGCTTCACTGATGAACTGCCTAGTGCAGAGAAAGTTGAAATTGACTTGCGGGAATCAAAGTATGCAACGCATGAAACTCAGTTAGGACTTGTTTCAGATAGCGATGAGGAAACTGCCTAATCCTTAAATTGAGCAAGAAATAGAGGGTTTAGGAAATTTCAAGAAGAATTTCATTGGGTTACTGAAAACATCCAGTTATGCGCACGTTAAGTTTTTCTTATGAACAACGCACCTATTAATAGTGAGTCACAAGAAAAAGCTCAGTCTGCAAATCCGTTTGCTTTGACAGATGACTACCTAAATGAAAAGTCGAAGTTGCGAACGAGTTTTGGACGCAAAGAGGTTCTCTTTTTCTCAATTTGTTCAGTTATTGGTTTGGACACAATTGGAGTCATTGCCGCTGCTGGACCTGAAGCAATCTCGTGGATGGCTGTCCTGGCGATTGTTTTCCTGATTCCGGCTTCTATGGTCATAGCCGAATTGAGTGCCGCTTTCACAACTCAAGGTGGTCCGTATATTTGGGTTCGCCTCGCTTTTGGCCGTCTTGCTGGGTCGATCACCGCGGTGATCAGTTGGTTTAAGAGTCCGATTTGGCTAGGTGGAATCCTTTCCTTTGTTGCCGTTGCTACAGCTGAAACCTTTTTCATGGCTGGCACCCAAATGTCACAGTTTTCGTTTTATCGGTTTGCCTTGGCGTTCATCTGGATCGGAATCTTTGCGGCCAACGTTTCCTTTAAAGTCGGTAAGTGGGTTCCGATTCTGGGTAGCCTATCCCGATTAATTTTGATTCCGTTTTTCACCATAACTGTAATTGTTTTTGGAATTGCAAACGGTTTGCGTGGAGTAGCGTTCTCAGATTTTGGTTTGAGCTTTGATGGCTTACTAGCAACTATTGGAATAATTCTTTTCGCGTTCTTGGGATTGGAAAACGTCAGCGCGGCAAGTGATGAAATGACTCATGCCAAGCGTGATTTGCCTTATGCATCTTTTCGAACATCCGCGTTGGCCATGGTGCTTTACGGAATTCCAATTTTAGCTGTGCTTTTGGTTTTACCAATCGGGCAAGTTAATGGCTTAACTGGATTTGTTGATGCACTTAAGTCAGCATTCACGGTCTATGGCGGAAGCATTGCTGAAGATGGAACGGTGACCTTAAGCGGTGCAGGTAGTTACCTTGGAGCCTTTGCGGGAGCGTTAATCATCATTGCGATTTTTGCATCAGGCGTAACTTGGATGATGTCAACTAATCGCAATTTGGCTGTGGCATGCTTCGATGGCTCGGGTCCGCGTTGGTTAGCTTTTACAAATCCTCGTTATGGAACGTCTGTTCGCTTGAACAACATCACTGGAATTATTGCCAGTGGAATCTTGATACTTGGATACCGGCTAAATGATGGTGACGTCGCGAAATATTTCGGGGTTGCAGTAGGTTTTGCTATTGCTCTGACACTGGTCAACTATCTAGCAATCTTTCCTGCATTCTGGGTGCTGCGAAACAAGTTTCCAGAAACTACTCGCCCATACCAAGTTCCTGCACATCGCACTGTATCTATCTGGCTAACTGCAGTGGTTGCATTTGGTATCGTCCAACTTCTTGCCCCTGGAATTGGTGATAAGTGGTTTGGCGACGCATATCGTCCGGCGGGATGGGTAGCGAATCAAGGACGCTTCTATTATTTGACACAACTTGCAGTTTTAGTGGCCCTCGCTGTCATTGCATTAACTTTTTGGCTTATTGGAAAGCGTAATTTGAATGCTGCCCCATTGGCTGTTGCAGATTCCGCTGAGTCTGAATTAGTCGAAGAAGAGCCAGCATCCAATAACTAGGCAAGCTTTGCCGTACGGTTACAGCATGATCACATCTGTTGTTGAAGTTACAAATGCCGAGGCCTTAGTCGCAAAGTACGTAAGTGACCTAAGCGATGAAGAAGTTGCTGCGGATTCACTTTTGCCAGACTGGTCACGCGGTCATGTGCTTTCACACCTTGCCAACAATGCCCGTGGACTTTCAAATTTAGTTGAGTGGGCACTCACGGGTATACAAAAAGACATGTATGTCTCTGTCGAACAACGGGCCATCGATATCGAAGAGGGAGCAAAGCGTTCCGGCAAAGAGATTGTGGCTGATTTCCTTGAACAATCTAAAATTTTTGCAGACAACCTAGATCGTCTGATGACTGGTCCTTTGTTAAGTGAAGAGGTTGTTTTGGGTAATGGTTCGCATGTTCATCCTCACGAAATCACAACTCTGAGAGAACGAGAGCTTTTGGTTCACTTGGTTGACTTGGGCCTTGACTACAAAGCGAATGACTGGACTTTTGATTTCGCCATTAAGACGCTAAAGAGTGTCAGCGCTGGTAAGCGCAAAGAGCAAATCAAATACCGACTCTTAATCGCTGGTGATCACACTTGGACTATGGATCAAAATGGCATGACAGATATCTTTGGAACTCCACAAAGTCTTGCGGCTTGGTTAATGGGCCGAGAACCCGACGACAAACTTGTTGCATCAGATGGTTCTCCTATTGGCAAACCACCGCTTTGGCTTTAAAGTCGAAAACTAGGAAAGTGAGAAATTATGTCTGAAGATCAACCAACAATCACCGTAAGAGCCAATGGTTCATTGCGCGTTAAGGGTGCGACCTTGATTGGCGCTGATGGAAATGTGATTAGCGATAAAGAAACATTCTCGCTATGTCGTTGTGGCCATTCAAAAGATAAGCCGTTTTGCGATGGAGCTCATCGTGAAGCTGGGTTCGAAGATTCCGGCGAACACGCTCCAGTTGAGTAATGGAACTATCTGAACTTAAAGGTCGATGGAACGAAGTTCTTGACGAACTTGAAGCCACCGATCGAATTGCTTGGTTGGCTTTCTTTGATGCTCGACTTGCAGCATTCGATGGCGACATTTTGACTTTAGATTTTTCAGATGCCAGCAAATTCCAAGAAGGTCACGATTTAAAGAAAACGCTGCCAGAAAGTAGTCACAACTCTTTGATCGCTGCAATTGGTAAAGTCACTGGACTAAACCTTTCTCTAGAATTTAGTTGAGTCTGGATTCACTATGAATTTGATAAAACAAATTAGTTTTTTGGTAACCGCAAGCGCACTAGTAGCCGCCTGCGGTTTGGCACCAACAAATGAAGGTGCATCTGAAACTCCGGAATCTAGTGTGTCACCAATTTCGTCACCGAGTGCAAGTCCTACGCCAGAACTTCGCACTGTCTCGATTGTTTCCAGTGGCGATATTTTGTTGCATGAAAGACTTTGGGCGCAGGCCAAAGCCGACAGCACAGATGGGAATTGGGATTTTTATCCCCAGTTTGCAGACCTGGAACCAGTAATTAGTTCAGCTGATCTAGCTCTTTGTCATATGGAAACTCCGTTGGCAAAGCTTGGAGTTGGCTATCAGGGATACCCAATATTTAACTCGCCGCCGCAAATTGCTGATGCTGTTTCCAAGCTTGGTTTTGATATGTGTGACACGGCTTCCAACCATAGTTTGGACCAGGGTTTTTCTGGCATAGAAAGAACCATTAAAACTTTGGATGCTGCTGGAATTCCTCACACAGGAACTGCTGTATCAGCCGACGATGCAAGTCAGCCATTGATAATCGATGTGCAAACTGAAAATGGAATTGTGAAAGTTGGGATTCTGGCTTACACATACGGCTTCAATGGTTTTCAGCGGGATTCCGACAAACTTTGGAGCGCAAATTTAATTGATTCGGCAACCATAATTGCTGAAGCAAAGTTAGCGAGATCTCAAGGTGCAGAGATTGTTATCGCCAAGATGCATTGGGGAACTGAGTACTCCAACAAGCCAAACAGTTTTCAAGAATCTGTTGCGCAAGAGCTGGCTGATTCAGGTCTTATAGATTTAATCGATGGCTCGCATAGCCATTCCGTTCAGCCACTAACTCAAATTGGCAATACTTCGATTGCCTATGGTCATGGAAACTTAGTCGCAGCCATGCGCGAACCTCAAACTATTAAGTCTGAAGGGTTAGTTACCCGTTGGAAATTTAGTGAAGATTCCTCTGGAAAGTTTTCACTATCGTGTGTTGATGCACTACCAACGTTTATTCGTGACAATCTTCCTGTTCGAGTTATCGACGTGAACAAGGCATTGTCTACTGGTGAATATCTTGGTGAAACTAAGAAGCGATTAGAGCTTGCTAAATCCCGAACCGATGAAACCGTTCGATCCCTTGGGTTTACTAACTTCTGTAACTAGGAATCGCTTCAGCAATTAGTTGATGCGTTTCTTTACGATTGAAACAATCAAAATTAACAATCCAGCGATAAAAACAAATGCTGCGATTGGAATTGTGAAGAACATAAACCAAGGCAGAGCTGCCCAGCCACAATTTCCTTCATTTGAATCTGGTCCACAAAAAATCACTGAGAGAAAAGCCCCAGCTATAAATGGAAAGATGGCAAGCAATGGTGCAAGTGCCATTGCCAGTAGACCGGTTTTTACTCTCCAGACACTACGCGCATCGTTTCTATTCATGGAAAAACTACCCCACCAAAACAAATTCGCCATTGCCAAGATGGACTTTTTCGTTGTTGAGAATTAACCATTCCTCATCGGTGAAAATTCGTGAATGGATTATGAAGCGAAGCCCTTCGGGAGTTTCAAGGGAAAATCCACCGCCACGGCCAGGAACTGCATCAATAGTTATGTGGGTGTGTTTCCAATATTCGAATTGTTCGAGTGAGATCCAAACTTTTATGGGTTCAGAAATTCCGGCGATTACTAATTCGCCTAAAAGAACGTCGGCACCGCCAACTTTAAATTCTCCAGCGGTGTAACACATGGGTGCCGAACCATCACAGCAACCACCGGATTGATGAAACATCAGCGGGCCATTATTGGCTGTAAGTTTTCGCAACAATTCATTTGCTGCTTCAGTCGTGCCGATTCGTTGTGGCAGACCTCTGTATGCAATCGACATAATTTCAGGTTACTCCGATAAATAAAGATGCGGGAGGCCATTTGACCTCCCGCATCTTGGTGATCCTAGAAGAATCCCAACTTGCTTTCTGAGTAGCTGACCAGGAGGTTCTTGGTCTGCTGGTAGTGATCGAGCATCATCTTGTGGTTTTCGCGACCGATACCGGATGACTTGTAACCACCGAACGCAGCGTGTGCTGGGTAGGCGTGGTAGCAGTTTGTCCAAACGCGACCAGCCTGAATCTCACGACCTGCACGGTACGCGGTATTCATTTGGCGAGTCCACACACCTGAACCAAGTCCATAGAGAGTGTCATTTGCAATTTCCATAGCTTGTTCAAAGCCATCGAACTTAGCAACTGATACAACCGGTCCGAAGATTTCTTCCTGGAAGATACGCATATTGTTGGTGCCTTCAAAGATGGTTGGCTCGATGTAGTAACCACCAGATAGGTCGCCGCCAAGATCAGCGCGCTTTCCACCTAGTGCCAACTTTGCACCTTCTTGCTTACCAATCTCGATGTAGCTCAAGATCTTTTCCATCTGATCGTTAGATGCCTGGGCACCAATCATGGTGTTTGTATCTAGCGGGTTACCTTGAGTGATTGCCTTGGTTCTAACCATTGCATCAGCTAAAAACTTGTCATAGATCGGTGCATCGATCAATGCACGTGAAGGACAGGTACAAACTTCACCCTGGTTTAGAGCGAACATATTGAAGCCTTCAATGCACTTGTCGTAGAACGCATCATTCTCATCTGCGATGTCACGGAAGAAGATGTTTGGTGACTTGCCACCAAGTTCCAAAGTGACCGGGATGATGTTTTCAGATGCATACTGCATGATCAAGCGTCCAGTTGTGGTTTCACCCGTGAACGCAATCTTTGCAATTCGACGTGAAGATGCAAGTGGCTTGCCTGCTTCAACACCAAAGCCGTTAACGATGTTAATCACACCTGCTGGCAATAAGTCAGCAATCAAATCCATCAAGAACAGAATCGAAACCGGAGTTTGTTCAGCTGGTTTCAGTACAACACAGTTACCTGCTGCAAGTGCTGGAGCTAGTTTCCAAACTGCCATCAAGATTGGAAAGTTCCAAGGAATAATTTGTCCAACAACTCCTAGTGGCTCGTGGAAATGGTAAGCAACAGTGTCATGGTCTAATTCGCCAATTGAACCTTCTTGGGCTCTAATAGTTGCTGCAAAGTAGCGGAAGTGATCAATTGCTAATGGGATATCAGCAGCCATGGTTTCGCGAACAGGCTTTCCGTTTTCCCAGGTTTCAGCAACCGCAATCTTTTCTAGATTTGCTTCCATGCGATCGGCGATTTTGTTTAGGATGATCGCTCGTTCAGTTGGCGAAGTCTTGTTCCAAGTCTTGGCAGCCGCGTGCGCAGCATCCAAAGCCTTTTCAATATCTTCAGCAGTGCCTCGAGCTACTTCGCAGAAGACTTTTCCAGTAACTGGAGTTACATTTTCGAAATACTGGCCCTTAACTGGTGCAACGTACTGGCCACCAATCCAATGGTCGTAGCGAGACTTGAATTCAGCCACGGCTCCGGCTTGTCCGGGTTGAGCATAAACAGTCATTGTTTTCCTCTCATGGTCAGCGAATTTACCGACCAACTTAAAGTGACCGTACGTCTAGCCAGGCCCGCATTTACAGGGAATTCATATCTACCTAGCCCTATTTACTTCGATTGGATAGGAAAACCCCTAGCCAAATGGCTAGGTGGGTGGTTAGCATCAAATCATGAGCGAAGTTAGGCCTGAAGTTTCTCTCGGTCGCCGCTCACCTATGGCCACAACTCGCATCGTTGTTGCCGACAGGAATGTAATCACTCGAGTTGGAATTCGTTCGATTTTGGAACGCAACACTGGGATGGCGGTAGTTGCCGAAGCGACTACCTACGACGCTGTAATTGACGCGGTTGATGAGCATGGTCCGGACATCATGATTATCGATTTGGATCTAGGCGATGACACTACGCGTGGTCTGAAAATATGTGAAGAAATTGCTGAGAGATATCCAGCAACAAAGATTTTGGTTCTTGCAAATGCTCTCAGTGAACTAATCGTCGTGGAAGCTTTACGTCGTGGTGCAAATGGTTACCTTTGCAAAAATGATTTGAAATCTGATGAGTTGATTAATGGCGTAAAGGCAATTCAAGATGGTGACACGGTTCTAGGGCGCGGCGTTGGTTCACTCGTGGCAAAAGGTTTAGGTTCGACAAGGGACAAAGCTGAGCACTTAACGGATCGCGAACTAGATGTGATCCGTGCAATCTCTCGCGGCTTGAGCAATAAGCAAATTGCTCATGAAATGTTTATCTCAGAAAGCACTGTTAAGTTTCATATTCAAAATGCCTCAAAAAAATTGCATAGCCACCGACGAGCTGAACTAGTTCATCGCGCCAGCGCCGCCGGCTTGATTACCTAATGCCCTGCAGCTGCTCTGGAAGTTTCAATCAATTTATTTAGAAGTTCAGACTCATCTTTAAGTTCATCAAACAAAATTAGGGCATCGACTAAATCATCAGGGACGTCGAGAGTTAAAAACTCGATCCCGATGATTTTTCCATCTATATCGAGATCAACGTTTGCATAATCAGATGCATCTACTGTCTTTGCAACAGCACCATCGTTGAACGTGATGTAGGCAGCATTAGAGGCACTGTCGAGCGTCATAACGTAATCAGTCATTGTTCTCTCCCTTCCATACTGCTGACTCAATTATCACATGATCGCCATTCTTTGGGAATCGATAAATCCATAACTTTAGGACTCTGCCATCCACATTTCCTTCAATTCTCATTCCAGATCTGATGCTAACAACGGAGAAATGAAAATCATGAAGAACCAACTCAACATTCGCTGTTGAAATTCCTCTTTGCGTCATGCGAGCAAGAGCGTGAGGGGTGTACTGGATTTCCAAAAATAGATCCTGATGTAATTGATGGTTGAACGAGATTATGGTGTTTCAGACCTATTGTGCTTTTTCTATCCACAGGTGAACCAGTGGTCTGCTTGCTAGTCTCGAATCATGCGTTTTTTGCTTTCGGTTATCGACAATGAGTCAGGCACTGGTACATCGGATGAGATGTCTGCCATCGATATATTTAATGACCGCCTTCAGGACGCTGGGTACTGGGTAATCGCAGTCGGTATCGCATCCCCTAATGAAGCAGTCTCTATTGATAATCGTGCCGATGCCGAGTTAGTTGAGACTGGTTCGATTCTCTATGGAGCCGACTACATGAGTGGATTCTGGATCATCGATGTTCCAGGCAAAGATCTTGCGCTGCAATTGGCACGAGAAGGTTCAAAGGCTTGCAACAGAAAAGTTGAGTTACGTCCATTACTTGGATAGCAAGTAAGTCTCACTCGCTAGTAGGCCTTTTGGGTCCAAGTTCAAGCTAGTTTTACTGGATCACTAAGTCAATATTTGTACTCGGATATGTAAGCACAACATCTTGCACAGTATTGGTTTCCATGGTTATCCCAGCAAAGATTGCTTGGCCACTTGCCTTGAATTTGATTCCTTCTGGAAGTAAGACTTCATAATATCCAGATGCGTTCGTACGAGGTTGAGGATCACTCGCACTATTTGCACCCCATCCAATTGTGCCGCACATGTTTGTTACGGCAATAGGGCAAAAAGTTGGATCAGAGTTGCCGTAGCTGGTCTGCAGGTCAAGTAAGGCGCCTCTTAGTGGTGTACCTAATGAATTTCTCACATAAACTCGCGTGTTCACCAATCGAGGAATTGAAAAAGTTATGAAGGGAGTGTTGTCACTTACGATTTGGCTGCTGGCCCAAATGGTCACGCCTTCTGGATTCAACTTGCAAGTCGAGCTTCCGCCCACACCGCGGCCATTTAATTGCCCGGAAACTAACCAATCATATTTTCCAGCTGGAGCATCAAAAGTAAATTTATTTTTGCTTAGTATGGGAGCCTGCACCACGGGTCCACCCGGTTTATCTGTCCTGTACAGAGAAATGTCGCAACCTGCAAAGTCATATCCAGGAGACTGTATTTCACCTGAAACTCTTTTGAGCAAATACGTGAGGTTAGGAAGTAGTGAACAAGTAAAGTCTCGTTGCTCGTTTTCTTCAACGTAGCAACCGTTTAAGCCGTTGCCGCCATCGTATGTGTCTCTGCCAGCTTGTCCATTAAGTGAATCATCACCATTCGCTCCCAATAGCGAATCATTTCCATTGCCACCGTTGGCAATGTCATTACCATTTCCACCAAAAACAACATCTGTGCCATTGCCTCCAGAAAGTTTGTCGTTACCCACTCCCCCATCAATTGTGTCGTTGCCCCCAGAGCCACTGATTGTGTCGTTGCCCCCTAGACCGCAGATAACATCGGCTTTGGAAGTTCCGGTCAACTTTTCGCTTTTGCTGGTTCCAACAATTGTGCAAGTCTTGCCATTAAATGCTTTTGGTTTTGCCTTAGCTTGAGCGCTAGGTGCGATAGTAATCGTCAAGCAGGCGATCAAAAATAGCGCGATGATTCGGATCGATTTCATGCCTCGATGCTAGCGCGGAAGTTGCAAATGTGAAACGAGAATTTGAATTGAGATCTGTGGCGCGCTCGAAGGGATTCGAACCCCTAACCTTTTGATCCGTAGTCAAATGCTCTATCCGTTGAGCTACGAGCGCGTGCGCACCTGAATGCGCTCCGCCAGTCTAGCCCAATTAGAGGGTCTGCCAAAAATCGCAGATTATTGGGAAATTAGATGTCTTGGATAGAAGCGTGAATAGGTATTACCTGGTCGAGACCAGTAATCCCAAATACCTTTAATACGCGCTCATTTGTAATTACGAGATCCAAATCTTTGTCTGCTTCTCGGCAGCGCTTTAGACCTCTGACAATTACGCCTAATCCGGATGAGTCCATAAAAGAAACATCAGTTAAGTCGATTGCGACAGAGGAGGTTCCGGACTCGATCGCAGCAATGATTGCGGCATCTAAGGCAGGAGAAGTTGCTAAATCTACCTCGCCAGAAACCGTGATTACGTAACGGTCTGAATCTGGGGTCGTTGCGATTTGCATGATCATCCTTTTCAAGTTGTAGTTCTAATCTACGCCATGAACTTAGTTGGGACTCACTATCCCAGCCCGAGAACTTGCATGAATTTTAGGGATTACTCTGCTCGAGAGTTGATTTAGATTGGTTTCTGAAACCATGATTTCGATGCTTCCTTCTCGTAGTCCGCAATCGACATTTAGTCCAAAGTTTGTCATGCCAAACTCTTGAGCCAAACCACACGCTTGCTCTTGATTGAACTCAAGCTCAATTGCTCCTGCAAGAGCGATCGCGTCTGCTTTCGAATTAAGGCGTTGCTGCATGACCAAAACTTCAGCGCCCAGACCAATGGCATATGTTCCAAACAGCAGTGCAATTGATATTGCAAGCACCAGTACCGATACCTGACCTGAATCACCTCTGATACCTCGAACCATGGTTACCCAAACTCTTCGAATACGGGTTCTAGTGGTGCGCGAGCGCTTGCTGTTAAAGCAACCTGGAAAGGGAGTAATGCGGAACCAATGTTCTGTTTAGTGTTCAATGTAAACTCCACAAATTCAACATCAGGTTTGATTACGATCTGCGTTCCATCAGGTAGCGAATTGCGAAATGAATCTGGAATTGGGTCTCCTCGCCCGACAATACGAGCGCCAAGTGCGGCAGAGCTCTCCAATTTGATTTGAGTGATCGTTAGACCAACTAATGACACAGACATAGCCACGAGCAGAAAGAGTGCTGGGATAACCATGGCAAATTCCGCGATTGCGTAACCGTGTGTGCGTTGGACTAGAAGTTTGCCCTCAGCTAGTCCAACGCCTTGTTCACTGCTCATTCTTAGCTCATGAAAAGAAAACTGAATGCTTGCTGAACAATCTTCCAGATCAAATCTTGAACCTCTGGACTGGTCAACATCTTTAGAAGTATTCCGCCTAGTCCCGCTGCCGCCACTGTTCCAACGGCATACTCTGCTGTTGTCATACCGTCTTCATTGCACATGAATTTTGTAATTCTTGCTTTCACTTTTTCCTCATTCCTGATGTTGCGCATGTGCGCACCTGAAGTTTGAACAATTTGGATGCGATGCGAAAGAGATTCATCGGAGTTGTTGAATTTGCTTGCATGTGGATTACTGAGTTATTCCGCCAATCAAACCTGCAACGATTGGGACTATCGCCAACAAGATAAATGCTGGTAAAAAACAGACCCCAAGAGGTAAGACACTTTTCACGGCTACAGACTTTATGCGCTTTAAGCGTTCGGTATCTAAGTAGCTCTGCATTAAAAATTCAACATCTGCCAATTGGTCAGAAATTGGACCTCCGGAATTTATTGACGTGATTAACGTGTCTGAGATTGATCGCCAACTCGGATTTATAGTTGCCATCTCTTCCAGGCCTCGGACAAGTGGCAGGCCAATTCGGAACTGATTTAATCCACGTTCGATCTCTTGTGTAACTGAGATGGTTGATCGCTGCCGAGCGAATTCCAAGGCATCGCTTATGGTCATTCCAGAATTTAGTCCTAACCGAATAATTCCCAAAGCATCAAGAATTTCAGAATTCGTAGCCAATTTTGCTTGAGATTCCTTCTTATCTAATACTTCTGAATTCGATACCTTAGCTTCCCTTCTCTGAGACAACGGATAGAAAAGGTAGGCCGCTATGCACATGCAGGTAATTGCGAATAACTTCATTTGGTTTCAGCCAATGCGTTATTTAGTAATCGCTTTATCCAAATCCAGCCAACAAATTCCAAGGTCGAACCAATAGTCAAACAAACCCGTCCACCAGTTGAACCAAGTAGCCAAGAAACCGAATCTGTTCCCAAGATCAAGCCCATCCCTGCTCCCAAAATTGGAAGTCCAGCGAGTAAAAATACGGTCGCTCTTGTGCTTGCTAACTCAGTTGCAAGCATCTGCTCTTGATTTCGACGCGTAATCAATTTTTCGGCGATCTGGGCTAAGGCCCCATTGATACTGCTTCCAGTGTTTACGCTCAGTTCTATTAAGTCAGCGCAGCTATCTAACAACCTGAATCCGTCATCTACCGAGTCACTTCGGAGCGCAGAAATAACATTTGCTCGAGTAGCTAGAGCTTGTTTTGTATTGATAAAGGCGAATTCTGGTGTACGACTTGTTGCGAAACTAAGTGCATCGAATTGGTTTATTCCAACATTTAGGTGGCTCTTCAAATTAAAAATGAACTGAAGTTTTTCTTCAAAAGATAATTTCTGATTCGAGCTTCGCTTCAAGGTTAGTCTGGGAATTTGTATTCGCGATTTCAATCTAAATCTTGGAAGCGGTCTTACAGCCATAGCTGCCGCTATTGAAAAGCACGCGACAACAATAACTTTCATGCTGCGCTCTCAAGCGGATGAAATTCCGTCACTGGCTCAGTGCGCACTGTTCCATCAGCGGTCCTTACCAATTTTGCGAATTCACAAACACCTCGAGTTCCATCTCTGGCATCTCTCATTTGAATTACTACGTCAAAAGCGCAGTACATTTGAGCGTGAATGGCCTCCCGTGGCAGACCGGCCAATAACCCCAACGCTTCAATTCGAGTTGGGACACTAGCAGCATTGTCCGCATGAATTGTGGTTCCACTGCCCTTATGTCCTGTGTTCAAGGCAAGTAACAGATCACTTATCTCTTTACCTCGGACCTCGCCAACCACAATTCGATCAGGGCGCATCCGAAGGGATTGTCGAACTAAGTCAGTCATCGAGATTCCGCCGGCGCCTTCACTATTCATAAGTCGAGATTGAACGCTCACCACATGCGGATGTTGGATAGAAAGTTCACTGGAGTCTTCAATCGCAATAATCCGCTGGTTCATTGGAACCTTAGCCAGCATCGCTGCGAGCAAAGTAGTTTTGCCGCTGCCAGTTCCCCCGCTAATAATGAAACTTTTTTGGGTTTCGATGACTTCGCATAATTTCTGATAATCATCTTTAGTTAAATTCCCAGCTTCGAACATGTCTTCGAGGCTTATTGAGAAGCGTGAAGGGGTTCGGATTGAAATAGCTACCCCTGAGGCTGAAATCGGTGGCAACATTGCATGGAACCGTAAGCCACCTTCAGTTTGAATATCGACGAATGGTTGTGCGTCATCAAGTCTGCGGTGACCTAAGGTTGCCATTCGCTTGGCAAAATCTTGTGCCGATCCTTCAGAACTAAATCTGATTTCAGTTTTTTCTAAACCATTTCCTCTATCTATCCAGATGTCATCAAATCGATTTACCAAAATGTCAGTGAGATTGGGAAGATAAAGCAGTTCCTCAAGTGGACCAAGGCCAAAGATGGAGGACAAGACCTGGTCCACTAGATCAACTAGTTCGGTTTGTGACGTTGCTGGATGAAGACTGCGAACTATTTTTGAAATCGATTCGGCATTTGGCGCGACACCGGCTTCTAGGCAGGCAATTTGAACTTGTTCCAGAACATTAAGCAACAGATTTAAGTTCTTTCAAATTGAGAATGCGATGCGCAAGTGCATTTAGGTTGCGAGTGAAGCTCCCCAAATTGATTCCCGAGACTCCAAATCCCTGTTCTATTTGCTCAACTATCCGAACATCCGTGCTGATAACTGAGGCAAGCGGGGTGTTTAACAACTCTGCAATCTGCATGGGATTCAAGTTGGATCCCGCGGTGGTGCGAACAACCAGTTCAATACTCCTTGCATAACCTGCAAGACCTGCGATTGTGAGTTTCGCGCTGGCGCATCCCCTCACAGTTGCCGTTGCTACAACAAGCACGAGATCGCATTCGGTCAGAGCCTCTAAATAGAACTGTTTATCACTGACTTTTGGAAAATCAAATATAACTAAATCGCAAACTTCTTTAAGCTTTCCCAAAATCAATTCTTTAGGAATCGAAGATTCTGCTGAAGTTAGCTGGCCATGAGTAAGTAATCCGATGTTGTCTCGCATGGGCAAACTTCTGTAAATGTCATTTCCATTTATAGATCCTGATAGTTTGGCGAAATCGTGCCAACGCATTCCGCTTTGATTTTCTGCCCCAAAAGTTATGTCTAGGCTTGCTGAATTTGGATCAAGATCAACTAGGGCAACATTTTGAAACAGTTGGCGAGCATGAAACGCCAACCCACACGATAAAAGTGATGCTCCCGCACCACCTGATGCTGGAACTAAGGCGACAGTCAAACCTTTGAACCTAATTGGTTCACAAAGATTTTCAATCAGCCAATCACGCGAATCGGGAATCGTTGCTACATGTTTAGCTGAAAGACGCAATGCACTACTCCAGGTTTGCGTATTAGTTTCTCCAGCAACCACAAGGACTATGTCACTATGTTCGATGTCAATCTCAGAAAGTTCTTGGCTTACAAAAATTCGATAGGACGAATTGATTTCCGAGATCGTTGGCTCACTGGCTATTACTAAATGAGTCTCGGTAACCGCAGCAATTGTTTTGAACTCACTTATTACACGATCGTCTTTAGTGATTAGTAATGCATGCATATAGGCTCCAGATTTCAATATGCGCAACTTACGCAAACATTGAAATCTTCAGGCTTTTCAATATCAATGGGAATTTCCAAAGCCAAACTGTGTTGGCAATTTAGGTGTGGAAAAGGTGAGAGCCCTCTCGGGGGGAGAGGGCTCTCTAATCGATACGGGGGGTGTATCGATGTGACTACTTGAAAGCAGTCATTACAAGCGTGACGAATATTTAATGGAAATTCAAGTTAATTCTTTGCATCAGCCATTTCAGCCAATTCTTTAGCCATTTCTATACCTCGACGAATAGCTTCACCTTGCCAAGAAACCCAGGCGCCAACACCTTCTCGAGTTCCCGATGTATATCCAGTCAGGGCCTTTACGTACGCAGGTCGGCCCAGCAAGAA
>JAULBY010102306.1:0-23993 GCA_032358315.1 Ophiocytium majus
GGTGCCGCGGCTGCTGGCGCCCGTGCGGGCGCTCAGCGCGTGTGTGACGGCGGCCGGGCCGGTGCTGCTGCCGCCGCCGCCGCCACTGAAATTGCCGTAGCTGCCATGCGCAGCACCCGCAGACACGTGGTGCAGTGGGGCCGGCGTGGTCACATCACCGTGCGGTTTTGCGGGCGCTAGCGGCGCGCGCGCGCCGCTGGAATGGGCACAGCGCAGTGAAACGGGGTTGCACACACGTGTGTGGGGTGTGGAGTTATGGGCGGGGCAGAGCGTTGTGCAGCAACTATGTTGTTACATTCATGTATGAGTATACAGGTATACTTCGAGTACTTTAGTGAAGTACTTCTGATGTATATACTTGAAGTACATAAATACTACTGGCTGGCACTGGACGGAGTGGGGCGCGGTGAACGCGGCATGCGCATGTGCTGGCGGTGAGTGGCGGGGAGGATGGTGCGGTTGGTGCTTTAAGATACACATGCATACACTAAAATGCTAGGGTAAAGTGTTCCAATGTAAACTTGAGATGATACAGTACTACATAACAATAAACACATGGTAAACCAATCAGTTAGTGAGTTCTCCGTGCCGGTGGTGCACGCACTGGCTGGTGATTCAGGTGGCACAGTGCATTGTGGGCGCCCAATGAACGTGAATCGGCATTTGGTATTCACAGTAATCGACATGTTGAAACCACTGTCATCCAACCAAACCCTTCACCATGAGTTGCCAATTCACTCCCGCCGGGCAGCCGTCGACGCCTGATGAACACGGTTCGGCATTTGGTAATCGCCGTACATCTATCAAATGATGAATTCACCGTATCTAATCAATTACCACAACATCAGTTGCAAATTAATGCAAGCCGGGCGGCTGCGCGTGGTCGTCCGCTGACCGTGTTTGCATGGACCGCCCTTCTGTTGCACTTCTGAGGTACTTTGAAGTGTGTATAATCGAGATTGCTGCTTCTTCTTAGGCGCTATCTTGCTTTGTTCACCGCTTTGCACGGGCCCGCCCAGGGTGACGGCCCCTACCGGTGAGGAGACCTTGAGTTTATTGCTCCTAGGTTGAGTTTTCATAATAATAAAACTCAAGAACGGTGACCGGCGTGTGTAGGTGTGGGGGCTGTCGGGTGTTTGACCAGGTGGACAAACCACCCCACCGGCTCCGGCCTGGCATTTTGCCCCAGCCACGGCAGAACCTGGGCTTAGCGACGTATCAGTTTCTTTCTATTTTGTGGTACAAAATACCATATAAAGGACAAAAAAGGCGCCCATGTGGCTGGTGTGCCCTGGGTGCGACCATGAGGAGCAGCGGACCACAGTGTTCCGCGTTGCCCACTGCCGTACTTCAACTCTTGTGAGCTTTTGGGTAGTTGAAGACAAGTTGAGGTTGCTCACCTGTCTGCTAGGGCCATGGGCACCTGCCACTCCCAGCCGCTGGTGACGCACAGTGCAATACTTCAACTTTTAAACTCTTGTGCTCTTGTGTACTACTTCCACTTCTGGTTACTATACTTCAAACACTTCGAAAGTTCATAGTATATTTCAAACTGGAGTAGTTCAAGTCAGAGTTGTAGTTGCTCACCTGTCTGCCAGAGCCACAGGCATCTGCCACTCCCAGCCGCTGGGCGCATACAAGTGCAGTACTTCAACTCTTGGTGGTCTTGTGTATACTTCAAGATGGAGTACTTCAAGGAAGTGTTGAAGTTGCTCACCTGTCCGCCAGAGCCACAGGCATCTGCCACTCCCAACCGTTGCTCTCACAGAAGTGCTGGAGCTGTTTGTTTGCACGGTACGCCAGCAGCAGCAGGGGGAAATGGCACACAGCACTCCATGTGAGTCAGTGTCACGGTAAGTACATGAACTGGTATGTTGAAAAAAATTAAACAGGTGTACACTTCTCGAAGCTTACTACCAAACAAACTAGCTGGAAAAAACATCTTTTAAATCAAGTAAATCAAGTAGAATGTATAAAAAAGCCACGGCATCTCGCATGAGTCAGTACTATAGGTGATGCTTAAGTAATGGCAACATGCGGCAGGCATCAGGGTCGAAACACCACAGGGAAGGGCTCAAGCCACCGGCACCAGCACTCCTTACAATGCACACAAAAACCACAAACACGCACAGCCCGTGTAAGTGCCAAAGCAGGGCAAGCCGCGGCCCATACGGTTTTTCATCTGGTGCCGTGGACCCGGGGACACATGATAAGGGTTGCCGGAATCGTAATTTCGGGACATTACGGTCAATGGTAATTCCGTCATACCCGCTGTGGATGCCTACAGCAGCCTACGAAGCCTTGACGTCTGTGATGGGCCTACCATGCTGAGCAGAAAACATTATGGAAGATGTTGCAAGTATTGCAAGGTTACGGCGAAATTGCGCTACGAAATACGGAGTGATTTTGAAAAAAAAACGATTCCGGCAACCCTACACATAATAGGGACACCGGGCCCACCAAATGGAAGTGCTGACACTCTCCCTCCCTTGGCCTCCTCTTTTGATGCCGCACCCAGGTCTTCACACCTGCGCCAACATACTTCAGAGTACTTAAAGTAGTACTTCAACAGCGATTGCTGCGGTGCACCTCGGTGATCCTATATATGAGTAGGCACTTCAGGTACTCAAAATGCTGGCAAGTAACTCAAAAGTGTATGGCGAGCCAGCGGCTTTGATTGCTGCCACGGTGCGCCGCATGGCGGGCGCGCACATGAACACCATACAAATATCGAAAATAATGAATAGGTACTTCAACTACTTGGACTGTATGATCGGCCGGCGGCTCACCTTGGGCACCATCCAGTTTTGGTAGAAGTCCGTGTCGCTGCAGCAGGCGACGGCAACCAGCATGAGCGATGTGTCAGCAGGCACAGTGCGGCGACACCTTATGTGCACACACGTGACCCGTGGTAGTACATATGCTTACTTTTGGAAGGGAAGGTGGTGTGTGCTGCGGCGCAGCCTCAAATTTGGGTCCGGTGTTGGCGGGGGGGCTGGGCGCTTTGGTGCCATGCGGCACTGGTATTACCTTGGAGGCCGCTACGGTATGAGGACTGTTCGACTTCATCAACCGCACCCCATGTGCACAGGGCTTTCCGCGCCCCAAGCGGAGTTTGATATAAATACATGGTACTTCTGAAGCATACGACTGGTAATGCATACTTCGAAGGTATTTGCAGTAATCAGCATGCCATTTGCGCGTGTACTCTTTGACATGCTGGAGGCTGGTGCGTTGCCGTCATTGGGACGACACTTTGTGCGCGCGCACGTGACCCCAGCAAAAAATAAATAATAATAATGTGCACCTCGTCTCATGTACCGCATAGCACTTCTGAGGCACACTTGTGGAAGTGTGTACATATTCAGTCATCAGCATGCCATTTGGGTAGGTACTTATGAAATGCTGGAGACAATTTGCAGTGCACAGTGCGACGGCACCTTATGTGCACGCATGTGACCCCAGCAAAGCATGCACTTCATCGTATTTACCGTGGTACTACATGGTACTGTACTGGTAGTAGTACTTCTGAAGCAAACTTTAACTTATTTTCTGTTTTCATTTAGTTGATGATAAAACCAGTGATGAAAATAAATACAAAATGCAATCACGGCGAAACACAAGGGAACGCGAATTTTAGTTACATTAGCATGTACTGACTGCAGCACAAGTTTAAATAAAAGATCAGCAGGTGTTGATCGTTATTCGACGAAAATAGTACGAGTACCCCGAATTGTCCAAAACTGGAAAAGTTCATAGGCATCCCGCAAACATATTCGTGGACCCACACAACATGGACAGTTGATTATGAGATGTTTGTTGACCAACAAATGCAACTGAGCGACACGTTCCATGCGGCTGGTGGTGGCATTTGCCTCACCCTGACATGCAGACACGGTGTGCGTTGGCAGGGTCGTTTCATGTTGTCCAGTAATTGCAATCAGCAAGTACAATGGGGTCTGATGGTGAAACTTGTTAAGTAACACCCAGCAGGCAGGCGCGGTGAAACTTCAGAAGTAAGTACCACCCAGCCATGCAGGCGCGAATGTACCGGTACATACCTCAACTTGTCCTTGAAGTACAAGTAAGCCCTGTTTGTAGTTGTACTCTGAATCATCCCTGGCCCTCAAGGACACTGACTGGCGCATGTAGGTGTGGGGGCTGTCTGGTGCTTTTCACCAGGTGGACAAATCACCCCACAGGCTTCGGCCTGGCATTTTGCCCCAGCCACGGCAGTATCTGGGCTTAGCAACCTTTTAGGTTTCTTCCACATGATTACACAGATGCTGGAATAAAGTACACACTTCTGTAACGTGCCTCACCCAGACATGCAGATACGGTATGGTGTACAAATGTATGTACATACACATACACATACTTTGACTGCATGAAACCATACAAAATAGAGTTCCTTAACACGGTACATGCTGCTGGTGTGCCTCACCGGGCCGTGATGATGCGGTGTAGTGCACAAATGTACTACAAATTATGTGTGTACAGTGTACATACTTGGATATACTACAGTAGTACTTCAATTCCACACATACTTCTGGTGTGCCTCACCGCGCCATGATGATGCGGTGTGCGTTGCCAGGGTTGTGCGATATCTTTCGCGCAGCCCGCAGCATGGCGTACAGCATCTGCAACCACATAATTCACCATAACATATGTAAATATATGTATACAGCAGCACCACCACCAGCAGCAGCAGCAGCAGCAGCGGTGGAAGTGGCGGCGGCGGTGGCAGCAGCGGTAGGAGCAGCAGCGGCACCAGCACCAGCGGTGGCAGCGCCACCAGCACCAGCAGCAGAGGCAGTAGCAGCAGTAGCACCAGCAGAGCAGTAGCGGCGGAAGTGGCGGCGGCGGCGGCAGCAGCGGTAGGAGCAGCAGCGGCACGACCAGCAGCAGCAGTGGCAGCGGCAGCGGCAGCAGCACAGCACCCCAGCAGCGGCGAGGCGTGTGTCAGCACCAGGCGGGGCACAAGCAAGTGCGCCGTGCGAGGCGAGGTGTGTGCAGGGCACGGGTGGCCACTCCAGCACGTGCAAAGCCCCCAACACCTGCAACCTGGCAATACCTGTGTGGGCCGTCATTGCGGCGCATCCCGACCAAAGGCTGAGCAGCATTTGCACACGCAACACAGTGCACAGGCCGCAGGTGACTGTTACGGCCCACTCCAGTACTACGGCATAAATCGTACCATGATTGCGGCACAGTAGTTATCACGGTTACGATTCCGGCAACCCTACGCAATACAGTGCACGGGCTGCAGCCGACACCTGCCGTGAAGCAGCAGAGGCGGCGCTGTGTGCACGCGGGCTGGGTCCGAGAGCCGGCCTGCGGGGGCCGGCAGTGTGGGCACCACGACTACCAGCATGTGTGCACACCAAATGTAACCGAAATGTAACTGGAGGTGACTGCCGCCGGTCTGCGCACCACTTCACAAGCAAGTAAAGCAGGCCCTCCGGCAGGGGTAGCCGAAATGTAACCGATGTGTAACTGCCGGTGGCGGCTAACCGCGCGCACTTTCTTTTTACTAAAAGCATTGATCAGGCCCTGCGGCAGGGGCAACCAGACACTGTGCACACAAAAATGTAATCGAAATGTAACTGTAATGTGGTAACTGTCAGAGGCGGCTGGCTCGCCACGCCCGCGCACTCACTTCTCGACCAAAAAGTTGAGCAGGCCCTGCGGCAGGGCACACAAAACTGTGACCGAAATGTAACTGTAATGTGGTGCAGTAACTGTCAGAGGGGGCTGGCTCACCACGCCTGCGCACTTCTTCACCAGAAAGTTGAGCAGGCCCTGCGGCAGGGCACACAAAGTTGTAACCGAAATGTAACTGTAATGTGGTAACTGTCACAAGGGCGGCTGGCTCACCACGCCCGCGCACTTCTTCACCAGAAAGTTGAGCAGCCCCTGCGGCAGGGGCGACTTGGGGTCGAAGTTTATGATGGTCGAGAAGCTCGCGCTGGTCGGGCTCAGCATGCCGATGCGTGCCTGGGCGGTGAAGTTGAAGTTGTAGTTGCAGTTGAAGTTGGTGAAGAAGTTGATGTTGAAGTTGATGTTGAAGTTGGCAACATATGTGCACAGGGCAGGGCAGGGCGGGAGTCGAGCACGTGATGAGTGGCGTGGAGGGGCGGGAAAGGGGGGCGGGCGCATGGTGGGGCGACAGGTCACCACACGCGGGTTAAAACCTATCAAAGTAGTGGGAAGAATAAAATGATAAGAAATGTGCGCCAGCACACGCGCAGCAGTCTGCGCACGCTCCACACGGTGTGGCAAATAAGGCAACCGTGCTCATGTCGGCGTCGCGACGCGCACGGCGGGCGCGTTGTTCAACTGTGAGCGGGAATTTGCAACGTGCCAGGCCTGCTGCGCAAACCTCAAGAGTGCCACACAAACTCCAAGGGTATGGCACAAACTTCAAGCGCACCTTGAGGGCGTACATGATCATTCTGTCCCTGATCCACGTGCGTTGCGCCTCCGGCAACTCCACGCCCTGCGCCGCAAGAAGAGAAAAAGGACCGTGGGGGTTACGTCTAACACTGGCAGCTGCTGAGCAGGTTGGTGGTCAGCGCAGGCTTGCATGCGGGCGCATGTGCACACACAATGAAGGCAAACTATGTGGGAATATACCATGTATTATCATGGTAAGATGCATACACGGGAAGGAACTAAACAAGCATGCGGGGGGCACATCTAACACTGGCAACTGCTGGTGCTCAGCGCAGGCTTGCACCCAGACAAATGCGCAGACACAATAGAAGTGGTTCATGTACCGTGGTAGGGATTGTACCATGTAGTACTGCTAAGGTATAACGGTACCATGATTACAGATATGAACTGCGCCACCACCTGCGGCGTGCGCTGGTGCTCATCACACATGCAAGTAACCCATGTGAAAAACACTACCTACTACTTGGAGTACTTGAAGTGTAATGGTACCATGTATAGTGTTATGCAGCGGGCATGGCCCTGACCTGCGGCATCCACCTAGCACAAGCACATGCACCGCAAGCACCCCTGGCCCCCGGCATACACACTGGCAAGTGAAAGGAGACTACTTCTGCAGTTCTTTGTTGCCGTGCTGAGCTTTATGTATGAGCATGTGTTTGCAGGGCCACTTCAGTGCTGCAAGCCGGCATGCCCGGCCTGGGTCCCCGCGTGCCCACAAGTGCAAACCAGCATAATCACTTTATGGAAGTACTACTAGTAGTACGTGATTACTGTTGTACTATTAGTAGTACTACGTAGTACATCTACTAGGTTATACCTTGGTATTGTGATATCAACATGTTGTTACATACTTCAACAGTACTGCTTTAGTACAATCATTGTGGGCGCACCAGCGAGGAGTCAATGGAGAAAGAGGTGAGCAGCATTGACAGTGCGGCATCACCATCATACTGCTGGTATTACGTAGTATTATTGCTATCCCGCGGTCACGCGTGATGCATTGCTAGCCAACTTCGCACATGCTGCATTATACTTCAGTTTGCCGTATACTACTTCGAAGTGCTACGAAGTACATACTTTGAAGTACTTCGTAGTATGGTACTTGTGGTGTACTTTAAGAAGTGTTTTCACATTTAGTACGAAGTATACCGTAAACAGTGATATTATGGGCTCACCGGCCAGGAGTCAATGGAGAAGGAGTTGATTCAGCACGCGCCTTGTCCTCCACAAGGCAGTAGCACCATCACATGACTGCGTTGCTGTCAAACTCTGAAGCACCCACATGATATCATTCACATGTACTTCAGAACTAGTGTTGATATTGTGGGCTCACCGGCCAGGAGTCAATGGAGAAGGAGTTGAGCAGCACGCACTGGTCCTCCGCGAGGCGGTCGCAGGCAAACATGTGCAGGACGCAGTCGCGCACAAAGCCCGGCATGCTGATCTGCTCAGCAGCAGCAAAGGCGGGGGGAAACAGGCAATTGCGCAAAAGGGAGGTTAGCCAGTGGCTAAGCAGTTTTTGTGACCGGCAGTAGGTGGACCGCCACCACTTCCATGCCGGCGGAGCAGGCAAACATGTGCAGCACGCAGTCGCGCACAAAGGCCCGGCATGCTGATCTGCTCAGCAGCAGCGAGAGAGAGAAGGGGGGCAGAAGGGAGGGAAGATGAGCCATAGGCCAGACTACGTATTTAGTACTGAACTATGTACACTGTACTGCTATGAAATTCCGCTTGCACATGGCGTGTGTGTGACCAGAAAATGCATGATCAGAATATGATCAGAAGCTCAGCAGCAGTGAGAGAGAAAAGGGGGGTAAAAGGGAGGGGATATGAGCTGTGAAAGAGACCTAAAAGGTTGCTAAGCCCAGATACTGCCGTGGCTGGGGCAAAGCTGACAGGCCGAAGCCTGTGGGGTGCTTTGTGCACCTGGTGAACCACCAGACAGCCCCCACACCTACACGCGCCGGTCAGTGTCCTTGAGGGCTGTACGTCATACATATATACTTTGCAGTAGTACTGAAGTATGTGGTACCATGTACACATACTTTTTGAAGCACTAGTATGGTGTGCAATGCGGTGGGACCAAACAGGAGGTGTGACAGGCCGAACAGTTTTTTTGCCCTGGCAGACAACAATGCACACGCGGCAGGGCCGGCATCACGTCTTGTGCCAGCTGGCGTCATGCTCAGCAGCATGAGTGGCACCACAGAGGCTATTAATGGCTACTCTGTACATGTACAGGCAGTATTCACTACACAAATCAGGTGTTGTGCGTGCGGAAAACATGCCATGGCGCCACAAAAATGGCCAGGCACGCAAGCTCCTGCCTCGCGGTAGCCAATCATCTGTGCTAATCGACATGTGGAAAGTATTTCACTTTACGCATGAAGTGTTGTTGTGCGTGCGAAAAGACATGCCATGGCACCATGGCAATGGCCCAGGCACGCAAGCACCTGCCTCTTGGTACTCATCAATCATCTTTGCCAATCGACACATGGATAGTATTTCACCTCAAATATGACCTGTTGTATGTGCGGAAAACACGCCATGTCGGCACGACCTTGGCCAGGCACGCAAGCATCTGCCCCTTGGTATTGATCAATCATCTTTGCCAATCGCCACATGGATAGTATCTAACTTCGCACATGAACTGTTGTATGTGCGGAAAACATGCCATGTCGGCACGACAATGACCAGGCACGCGAGCACTTGCCTCCAGCTAGCCAATCATTTGAATAAAAAAGGCATGTCACTATCCACGTGAAGTGTCACACGTGTGGATAACATGCCATGCCGCCACAAAAAAGGCCAGGCACGTGTGCACTTGCCTCCAGGTAGCCAATCATCTCCGCCATTCCGATTTGTTGAATGACGCGCGACACGCTGCAGAACGGCCACCAGGCGGTGTACAGCTGCACCTCGCGCGTCACCGCGAGCATGTCCACCACGCTGCAGTCCTCCAGCACGCCGCTGAGCTTTATCTGCACAGAGAGAGTTGAAGTTACAGTTGAAGTTACATTTATAGTTGAAGTTGCAATGGTGTTTGAATGACGCGTGACACGCTGCAGCACGGCCACCAGGCGGTGTACACCTTTGCGCGTCACCGCAAATCATGACGACGGCGCTGCAGTCCTCCAGCACGCCGCTGAGCTTTATCTGCGTAAACAGGGTTGAAGTTACAGTTGAGGTTGTGGCATCGCGCACACAGCTGGGGTGGACGGAGGGGGGTTCGGCCTCTTGACAACGTCAGCAGCCGCTGCAGGTTGCACGGTGCGGTGGACTGCACTGCTGGCAATATTGAAGTTGAGTGGTGTTGAGGTTGTGATAATGTTGAAGTTATGGTACCAAGAAGTATGGTAGCCAGTCCGCCACACGTGCATTAGACCACGCCGCTGGCACTTTCACCGTGCGCACGCGCGCACAACCGATTGAAGCACCCTGCTGGCCAAGGCAGCACCACCAACCATACAGTAAATGCCCAGCTCAGTAGCCACAACGTGCTGTCGTATGTGCGGTAGGGTTGCAAAACTTCGTATTCTGTCACACCTTTCTCCCCATTTCCCCCCCCAAAAAAACCCTTCACAACTGAGTCCGACATTGTGCAACTCATGCAAGAGCACCAAATACGACCCACATGCACACCCAAAAGTGCTTAGGCTGCTTCTACTTGCTGCAGGGACTGATGCGCTCTTCTTATAGTATGTGCTGGTGCCCATGTACGTCTGCGCAGAGAGTGATCTGACTCACACATTACTTCAACTTTTGCGAGCACAACTTCAAAAGGCCCACATGCAGGCCTGCGCAAAGAGGAACTCACCCAACTCGTACTGCGAAGTACACTGCTTCAATGTCTGGCAAGCACAAGTTCAACTCACCCACAGCGTCCCGTTCTCCGGGTCCTTGTTGTAGTACGTGCTGCTGCCCATGTAGGCCTGTCCGAAAAGCCAGTCGTCCGGCTCCCACATTCAATCAACTTTCACAAGCACAACTTCAAATGACCCACATTCACATGTAGGCCTGCGCACGCAGGATCTGACCCAACACACAGATTACTTCAACTCTGGACTAATACACAAACTTCAACTCACAAATAGAGTCCCGTTCTCCGGATCCTTCTTATAGTACGTGCTGATGCCCATGTACGCCTGCGTTAAAAGCCAGTCGTCCGACTCCCACTGCTGAAGGGTGTCCGCACACGACTGCAGAATTAACTCAACTCAAAACTACTTCAACTTCTGGCGAGCACAACTTCAACTCACCCATAGAGTCCCATTTTCTGGATCCTTCTTGTAGTATGTGCTGATGCCCATGTACGCCTGCGCGAAAAGCCAGTCATCCGATTCCCACTCCTTGAGTGTGTCCGCACAAGACTGCGCGCGCATGCGCACGCCGTCCCAGAACTGCCGCCCCTCCTCCAGCGCCAGCACCGCCGCCTGTCATGTGCACACATGAAAATTATTCAGCGCAGGATTACAGACGCACTTCACGCAGTAAGATGGTACCTTAATGAAGCGCTGATACTAGATTATAAATAAAAGTATTTATACTGCCGGTATTGTACAGTACTTCGATGTACTTAAATAGCATGATACTGTAGTATTAGTGAACTGCCGCCCCTCCTCCAGCGCCAGCGCCACCGCCTGTCATGTGCACACATGAAAACCATGCAGCAGAGTATTATGGAAATGTTATGGTACCATTATTGAGCGCTGACATTAGACAATTGAATCTTCTGAGTTGGGTATTATTGAACTGAGTTGGGTATTATTGAAAAAAAAAACTTCAGAAGTATACATTATGGCGCCATTATTAAGCATTGATACTAGGTAATACTTCAAAGTACAAAAAAGTGTTCCGGTACTTTGAAGTACCGGTATGATATTATTGAAGTGCTGCTCCTCCTCCAGCGCCAGCGCCGCCGCCTGTCATGTGCGCACATGAAAGCCATTCAGCACAGTATTGTAGGAGTATTATGGTGCCGTTATTAGGCGCCGCCACTAGGTACTACCGGTAGTAAATACGGGTACTACTGTAGTAGATGCCGCTCCTCCCCCAGCATGCCTGTTGGCGCCTGTCACATGAGAGGCATTCAGTACAGTGCTATAATGTATTGAGTACCAACATACTGCACTCGCGACTCAATGCGTTTCAGTTAAAAGCGGTATGCGGTGTAGTGCGGGGTCCGGAGGCCTGTTACTGGCCACACGGGTGCTGTCCTAATGATTTACTGATTGCTACTTGGCTAAGTGAAAGAAACCTAAAAGGCTGCTTAAGCCCAGATACTGCCGGGGCTGGGGCAAAATGCCAGGCCGAAGACTGTGGGCGGATTTGTCCACCTGGTGAAAAGCACCAGACAGCCCCCACACCTACACGCGCCGGTCAGTGTCCTTGAGGGCTACTAAGTGCGGGTATGGGTTTTGCGCGCAGCGCAAGGGGGTTCACTATGAGCGTTCATGGACTGCGTTAAGGGCTCAAGGGCTCACCTGAACGAGAGCGCCGCGTGCCAGTAGCTCACCCACCATCACGGATTAGCTCGCACGCATACAAACGCAAAGTGTTTACACAAGCACATATATACCATGACTCACTCCTTCCAAGTATTTTGGTGCTGCGTTTAGGGCGCACCTGCACGCGCGCGTCATCGGCGGGCCAGCAGCTCACCCGCCATCACTTGCAGCACCGCATGGATTAGCGCACACGCAACCCAAAACGTGAAGTGTTTGTAAACAAGAGTACTTACATGCCATCAATTGCTACTTCTTGTCATGTTAGTCTTAATATTTGATACTGCGGAAGGGTTCACCTGCACGCGAGCATCATCGGCGGGCCAGTAGCTTACCTACCATCACGGACTAGCTCACACGCACACAAACGTGGGGTGTTTACAAGAGTACGCACCATCACTTACATCTTCGTTAAGAAGAGCGCGCGCGTCACCGGACAGACAATGACCATCCTTAAAGAAGTCATCCAGCTTGGTAAAAATGAAGCATTTATGGACTTGTCAGTGTAAACATAATGCACTAAGGGCTCACCTGAATGCGCGCGTCACCGGCGTGCCAGTAGACTACTCCCATCACGCACACAAACGCGACGTGCTTACAAGAGTACCCACCATCACTTCCTACTTCTCCATACTTGATTACTTGTGAAAAAAACCTGAAAGGCTGCTAAAACTTGTGTTTAGTACTGCATTAAGCGCTCACCTGCACGCGCGTGTCGCCGGCGTGCCGCGGCGTGCCGCGGCGCGCCGCGCACCACCAGATAAGGACCATACTTTGTAGTACTTAAAGAAGTCATACAGCTTGTTTGAAAAATGTGCAGCGCTTATGGATTACATAATGCGTTAAGCGCTCACCTGAACGCGCGCGTCGCCAGCGTGCCGCGCGTCGCCCGCGACCGCCTCAACCCGCCCCAGCAGCGCCTCCGCGCGCATGAGCTTCGCCGCCGCCTCGAGCCGCCGCACCTCCTCCAGCGCCGCGCCAATGTTTGCGGCAGTTACGTCATCGTCGGTTTCAAACCCCCGAACTTCAGTTTCAACAGGGGCGGGGCTGGGGGCAGCGTCCTGTGGTGTGGGCTCTGCGACTGCTGCTGCCGCCGCTGGGTCAAGGCGGTCTTGCTGCTGAGCAAGGGAGGGCGGCGCCGGCATGCATGCACAGCCGCGCATGCGGAAAATGTGGAGGAGGTGGGGGTGTGGCGTGGGCGTGAAAGGTTGAGCGTTGATCGAGGTTGGTATGGTTGGCGCTGTGACGATTGTTGGTGGTGCAGCGACAATGTGCAGGCGCGTTTCGTGCCCTGCACGCTTGACCCGGTCTAGTCAGGTGAGTGTGATGCAACACACGGTGTTTTGCAGTAGCGGCCCCTGACGAAATGGTGCACGCAGCGCGAGGCATGCTAGAGCTTTTGGGCCTACCCACAGACAGACCTGTGCACGGCGGCTGCGGACAGCAGAAGTTCTGGAATGCTGCGTCGCACTGGTTGTGTTCAGCGCTCATGCACACCGTGTCTTTGGAGACCGCGAGACGGTCGCCGAGACCTGCACATAGTCATGTCCATCATTGGCAAGGTGTACAGTGCTAGGGATGGGGCTGTAAGAGCTGGTGCCCTGAGCTATAAGCACGGGGTGATGGATGCACGTGACCAATGCCAACTGCTGCCGACTTGGAAGTCGGTGAGCACACAAACACCACTGAATTGCCGAGCTCAATAGTTTATCCAGCCAGAGCTTGCGGTCGTCCCATCAACATGGCGAGAGGAAGCTGCGGCATGGCAGACCGCACGCCTTAAAAGCAATGCACGCGTCGCACACGCGTGCTTGCTGCCACACCTTCATTCGTTTGTGTGTGTGCACCTGCTGTTGTGCAAGTCTCGCAACTCTGAACAGGCATGTCCACGCGCGCAGTCCAGCCACAGACCTGTGCGGTTGAGCCCAGTCGCCTCTTGCTCGTCGCGCGCTGCAGCAGCCGCTTCATGTGCTCCCGCCTGTGCGGTCACCCGCGCCAGGGCACGCCGCACACCACGCCGTCAGCCGCCTGCTTTCTCCTGGGATCTCGGGACAATTGAAGCTCTTGCCTGAGAGTGAAGCGGTGCCCTAGGCCCGTCAGCAAAGCCTGGCGGCCTAACGAGGTGGCGGCTTTACTGCCAGCGCTCTGAGCGTCGTCCACGCCCACCCGTCTGTGTGCCTGCCGCTGCGCGGTGGTGAACGAAGGTGCCGTCGGCTTTAAGCGCAATTCTGTTCGTGACCTTCCATGCCTGCGCGCGCTCAGCAGCGCATACCGACTCGCGATCTTTGCTTGCTTTCGCGCCAGTATTTGAATCTGGGTGCTGCTTTTGGGTCTTTGTGCTAAAGCAACACACAGGAGAAGGTACCAAGGCACCACCAGGCCAAGGCACCGCCAGGCCACGTCGCTACTGGCGCCAGCGCGGCAATCCTGCCTCCTTTTCCGGCACGCTGGCCAGGCATCCGCCCAGGAACCTGCATTTACGCGGCAGGGAGCCGGTTAGCACGGGGCTTTCCACGCTGTTGCAAAAATCACCAGCAAAGCGAGGCTGCCCGACTTGCCGCCTAGCAAGCCCCAGCTGCTGCTGCTGGGCGCTGCTGGTAGCAGGGGAGCCGGTGCCGCTACTTTCTGGCTCAACGACCGAGCACCACACCGGCACCATCTGCACCACCCACCCATCTCACCACCATGTACGCCGACACTCCCCAGATTGTCTGGCACGCCTGCGGCCAGGCCAACGGGGCCATTTACAGCTGCGACATCCTGCCGCAGCCCCTCCCCCCCTCCTCCCCCCCGTCCCCTTCCTCCCCCGAGTACGCCATGGCAACCGCTGGCATCGATGGCGAGGTGCACCTCTTCGCGGTCCGCGCCCCCGGCCCCGAAAACCTGGAGGCCTGGGAGAGAACTGACGGGGCGGGCTGCCTGCCGCTGCAACGCTTCCTGACGGCGCTCGTGGGGCACGAGTGCGTGGTGAACGCCGTGCGCTTCAGCCCCACGGGGCGCACCCTGGCGAGCGCGGACGACCAGGGCGGCATCATCCTGTGGATGGTGAACAGCCTGGGGGACTGGGGGGCGGAGGGCTTCCGTCCCGTGCGAGCCACCCTAAACGTGTCCAAGATGGGGGTGTACGACCTGGCGTGGGCGCCGGGGGGGGATCCGCGGCTGCTGGCGGCGGTGGGGATAGACAAGGCGGTGAGCGTGTGGGACGTGGTGGCGCGCAAGTGCGTGGCAACCGCGCAGGACCACAAGGGGTTCGTGCAGGTGAGCTGCGGTGTGCTGCTGAGCAGTACTTGGGAAGTACTTCGAAGTAACTGATAGTGGCGCACCGATTAGTGACAGAAACCTGAAAGGCTGCTAAGCCCAGATACTGCCGTGGCTGGGTCAAAATGCCAGGCCGAAGTCTGTGGGGTGACTTTTCCACCTGGTCATTGCTGCCATAGGACGACCAACATTAGGTCGTATCTTTGACATTTTCGGTAAACCTGTAGATAACTTAGGTAGTAGGGTGTTTTATTGTATGACAAGGCATGTGAGGCCTGGCCATGTGTTCGCCTGCAGAAAAAAAAGTAGCTACGCCAGCCCGTTTAGGCCAGCACGTCCTCCGGCAAGCCGCTGCCAAAGGTAGCCCTGGGAGGAGTGCGTTGCCACGCACAGTGCTGGCCGTGTTTTCGCAAGCTGTCCCCGGTCCACAAATGCATGCACCATCCTTGCCGTATTTACAGCCGCCAGATTCCTAGTTGAAGCATATGTGTGTGAAAATGTACGCTGCCAAAGTCACCTCACAGGCGTCGGCCTGGCATTTTGCCCCAGGCACAGCAGTGCATGGGCTTAGCAGTCAGCTAGGTGTCTTCCGCATTGTCATTGCACTCGTACGATGATTTTGCGCTGGCACGCGCGTGTGTCTGTGCTGACGCACGGCGTGGCATGCGACTGCTTGGAGGAGTTCATACTCGCCGGCATATACACCTTCCAGACCCCAGCACCGCGGCATCTGCTTGCGTTTGCGATAGACTTCTTCTGAAGTACTACGCAACACTTGAGTAGTATGCTATGGCATTTGCTGGCAGTTCAAACATACTTCAAGTACAACATAGTACTTGAAGTACAAGTACTTCAACAGTATGTTGACCGTCGATATGGGCTGGCCCTAACAGTTTCTCCCGCTCAACCAATCACAATTTGAGTTGCTGCACTTGCACACGTCGGTGTGTGTGCTGGCGTTGCTGACATCACTTCTAGCATTTAACATTTCAATAAAGTGCCTACCCAAGTCTCCCCCCTCTTAACTAAACACATTTTTGTGTCGTTGCGGTGGCGCGCGCGGGCGTGCGCGTTGATGGGCGTCGCACGGGACCCCATGGAGGAGTGTATGCTCGCCAGTATGCACCATCCAGACACCGGCACTGTGGCATTATGCTTGTGTTACTGACATAATGCATGACCCCACAGGCTTTGGCCTGGCATTTTGCCCCCGCCACGGCAGTATCTGGGCTTAGCAGCCTTTTAGGTTTCTTTCACATGAAGTATGTGGCACTTCAACAGCACGCTGCGGCGGCATTTGCTTGCCTTACTAACACACTACGTACAGCGTACTGTAGCACTTCAATAATGTGCCGACCAAAGTCCCCCCCCCCCCCTAACTAAACGCATTTTTTTGTTGTTGCGGTTGGCACACGTGGCGTGTGCGCTGACGCAGGGCGTCGCATGGGACCCCATGGAGGAGTGCATCGCCACGCAGAGCGCCGACCGCATGTGCAAGCTCTACGCCGCCACCGTCGGCGCGCCGCCCGCGGCCGCCACCACCGCGCAGCGCGTCGCCCTCCGCGCCGAACGGACCATCAAGAGCGTGCCAACTTCGACTCCAACTTCAATTCCAAATTCAACTTCAAGTGGAGCTACCGGGGGCTCACCCGCAGCAGCAGCGGCGGCAGCGGAGCACGCGCCGCAGCAAGGCGCGGCGGCGGCGGTCGATGGCGCGGACGGCGGCGGCGGCGGCGGTGGCACAGCTAAGGCGAAGGCCGCGGGGGAAGCGCTCTTTCTGGAGGACACGCAGATGCACCAGATGTTTTTTAGGCGGCTGGCGTGGACACCCGATGGGGCGCTGCTCATTGCGCCGGCGGGGCAGCTGTGTGGCGGCGGTGGTGCTGAGGGGGCTGGAGGGGAGAGGAGGGGGGGGGCGGGGGGGGCCGGGGGGGCGGGGGGCACGCCGCGGTTCTGCACACACGTCTTCCTACGTGGCAGCTATGACATGTGAGTGTGCTTGCAAGAGTACTGCTACTTTCCGGAAAGCGCCTGGTGCTTTTTCAGGAAACCAGCTCACTACCTTTTCAAAAGAACTTACAGGAAGTACCCAGGACGATTTTGGGGCACTGAGTACTGTACCGTACTTGCTTAGAGCGGGGGCTTTTGAGCCGAGGCGAAGGCGCATAGTATGTTCTTGCATTGCATGCAGTACAATGCTTTCGTGATTTAGTGCGGGTATTGCCAACCCGCTCACACCCCGCAGTCAAGCGAGACCGGCATTAAATCAAATAGTAACTGTACTTGAATCATACATATTAGTGCACAAGCAAGTGGTCAGCAGAAGGCCTCCGGACCCTGCACTAAACTGCATACCGCACTGAATCACAGCGCACTTAATCGCGAGTGCACTGTATGTGTGTATATTCGGCCAGCAACATGCCTCTTGCCGAAGCGGTTCTCGGTGTAATTTGCCACGAATCCTCCACTGCAATTTCCAACTCAATGGGCACTCAGGGACAGTCATCAACCGCCTGTCAGCTCAGTGGTAAACCCTGCCATGACGCGATGGCAGAACACCACAGTGTAGCCTGCGCACCAGTAAACTGCGGCACTGTGCACCGTGATGCCAGTGCTGCGCGTTTGTTGCGCCACGATGACTGCCGGTGCTGCTTGCCTTGGAGCCAAATACTTCGAAGTAGGTTCGAAATAATATAAATACATATATAGTACTGCTTCTGACATACCGGTAGTATATACTGCGGCGAGCAGCATGGAACGGCGCACTTATGTTCCTCACGTGTTACCCCCTTTCAGGATGCATGCACCCCATGTGCCTGTAAGCACAAGCTCAACAGCTCTGGCGTTTCTGCACGTCACCCACACCACAGGCAGCCACACATTGCAAGTAAATGGTAGGTTCATCCGTTCATCCGCGGTACCTGCGCCCCTGTGAACTTTTTATACATATGCACTTTTTATTTCTTTATAGGCTTCACGGTGATGTGTGCGCTTGGCTGCGCATGCAGCTGTGTGAGGGCACCGCCGACAGCTGGGTCGCCCCTCGAAGATTGACTTCAAACGTGTACCACAAACTTTCACTGGGCGCACACAGTTTCACACCGTTTTTTCTCACCACATTTGTGCACGCGCGCGCCCCACCGCCGCCTTCGAAACCCGCAGGCCCGCAGTCTCCCTGCCCGGCCCGGACAAGCCCGTGGTTGCGGTGCGCGTGTGCCCGCAGCTCTTCTGCGCCGAAACTTCAACTTCGACTTACAACACTTCAACTTCAACTTCAACTATGGAAAATTCAACTTCAACCACAACTTCAACTGTGGAGCCACCGCCCCTCTTCGACCTCCCCTACCGCTGCGTGTTTGCGGTGCTCACGGCGGACGCCGTGCTGGTGTACGACACGGCGCACACACTGCCGCTCGCCGTCGCAGCGCACCTGCACCTCGCGCACCTCACCGACGCCGCGTGGCTGCCCCACGGCGAGGCGCTTCTTGTCACCTCGCAGGACGGCTACGTGAGCAGGCTCGCGTTCCCCGGCGGCGCGCTGGGAATGCCGCTGCCGGTTGAGCAAGTGCCGGCCGCCGCGCGGCGCGCGTTCCCGCTTGTGTACGGGCTGCCGCCGGAGCCGGCGGCTGCTGAGCAGCCAGCACAGCCGTGCTCAGCAGCAGCGGCGCCGGCGCCGGCGCCGGGCTGCGCGCAGCCGCGCCCCAAGAAGACCATTGTGCCCACGCTGGTGCAGGGGTCCGCCGGTGCTCAGCAGCAGCAGGAGGCGCCGCCGCCTGCTCAGCAGCAGCAGCCGGCTGCTCAGCAGCAGACAGGACCCGCTCAGCAGCAGGAGGGTGCTCAGCAGAGCTCCGGTCAGAAGGTGAAGCGGCGCATTGCGCCGACGCTGGTGGCCGCGCCGGCGCACGGCGCTGGCGTCGGCAGCACCTCCGATGGCGCAGCAACGGCGGCAATGCCACTGGCAGCGGCGGCGACACCAGCAGCGGTGGCACCGGCGGCGGCGGCGCCGGTGGCCATGCAGGTGGATGCGGCTGTGCCGGCCGCGGGGAGTGGTGGGGTGGGGGGTGGGGAGGGTGCTAAGAAGCCGAAGAAGCGGCTGACGCCTACTCTGGTGACGACGGCATAAGGGGGGGGGGGGGGGCCCCGGTTTTGGGAGCGTGCTAGAGCGTGGCAAAGGGTGAGCTGCTCTGGGCAGTACGTACAGTTGAGGTATTTGCAGACGGTGCGGGTGGGAAGTCAAATCCCATGTTTCTGCCGTGTGTGGTGGTGGTGTCACTGCGAAGGTGTTGGTGCGCGTGCTGAGTGTGCCTTTTTTTTTTGCACTGTGCACGCGCGCGCGCCTGCCTGCTGCAGCACGCCTGTTTGCCAAACCCTGCATGTGGAAAATGCACTGCACGCGTGAGACGTGCAGCCCCACATGAGCAACGAGACGCACACGCCACCGTTGTTTTGGCAGCAGTTTTGACGGCACACACTTACTGACCTCAGAATGCGCAAGCCCATCAGGTACTTTACTCGCCTGGTCAAGTTGGTCAACTCGTGCTGGATCAGTCTTCCCTGAGAATTTTCTTCCCTTCAAGTTGCCCGGTGCCTTGCGCAAGTCCATGGTATCCTTGCGATATCCAGCCTTGTGCACCAATGCGGGATCCCAGCAGGCGTACACAACAAGGTTTTGCAGGTTTTTGCGCTTTGCAGTTATGAGCAGGCAGCATGTTGTGCCTGTTCTTACTGCGGGGCGTGCCAAGCGCTCCAGAGGCCCCAATGGCTTATCGGCTCGCAGGGGGTGTGTGCCCACTGATGCGCACAGTGCAGGTGTGATAACACCGGCGGTTGTGCAGTTGGCGTGCTTTTACAGGCACGCGCCACATACATGTAGCAAATGCGATTGTCCATCGTGGGAACACGCGCCACATGTCCCCTGTGCTTTTCAGGGCAGGCAGTTGCATTGACTTGCACTGGAGGTCGTGCAAGAGCCCATGCCATGCATGCCGGTACGCCAGTGGCGATGGCACGTGCCCGGCACACACGAAGTCACAACTTTGAACCACCGGTGAAGCAACAAGTGCTAGCCTGCAGGCCTGAGTCGGCAGGGTAGGGCTCGACCTGCCAGGGCAGGTCGTTCGCCAGGGCGCCATACAGGGCTGTTCCAACCCCCCACCCCCCCCCCCAGACCCCTGGCCATGGCGCTGACATGTAAACGGGAACTTTGCCTATGTGCTGCTTCGTCCCTGCCTTGTTGCAGCAGCACCGTGCACACCGAGGCAGTAGCCAGCACTTCACTTCACTTCTTGGCATGTATATTTTCTAAAGCTCAGCTGGCGCGGGCGGAGTGACTGTGTGCAGACCTGCAATCTGACGTCAACCGTTTCACCTGAAACCGTTGACTTAAGGGGAGGGGGGGGGGTCTGCACAGCATAAAGGCAACTCAGGTCTGCAGCAGTAGCAGCCGAGTTGCAGGACGCCAGTTGAAGCAGCAGCAGAAGGGACGGGGTGCCCGTGGCTGTGCTGTTGCTTTCGCTTTGCTGCTGTTGCTCACGCCAGCAGCACTGCACACACTAGCGCACAGCTGAGGTCGCTTTCGTCCGCCAGCAGTAGCAGAGAACACAGGCGGGGCACCACCAGGGCTGCTTGAGCCCTCGAACACAGCATGGGGGAAGGGTGGCATGGCGGATAAGGCTGAGACACTAGACGACATGCCTAGCCCTTTGCGCCGTGCTGGCCACAGGCGGTTAGCCTTCCCGGCACCGACAGCAGCGCTGTTCACCCCATGACCACCACAGCCCCGCAGCAGCCACCGCAGCCATCACCAGCAGCGGTGCAGCACGGGCCGCCAGCGCAGCCGCAGCAGGAGCAGCACCCGCCACCGGCGGCGCAGCAGGAGGTACAGCACCAGCCGCAGCAGCAGCAGCAGCAGCAGCATGGGCCCGCCCACCGCAAGACCAGTGGCGGCCGGCGCAGCAGCAGCCTCAAAGGAAGGTCGAAAAGGAGGAGCATGGCGGACTCGGGGGTGGACAGGGAGGCGAGGGGGGCCAGCAGCAGCGCGGAGGTGCTCACCGCGCAGACCGCTGCCCGCACGTGGGCGGAGAAGTACGACGCGACGGCGCACGAGCTGGAGGGCTGCCGAGAGCAGGTGGGGTCCATGGCCGCGCCGCTACGGCAGTCCTGTGTGCTTATCGGAATTTCGCTTAGTCTTCTTGAGTATTTTGGCATGCTCACAAACAGAACAGAAGGTGAACGTGGGCCTGCCTTTGCAGCGCGCGCGGCTGGCTTTCGGCGGCATTGCACAAGTAAGCCCTGTTGGTAATTGTACTCTGCATCACCGCTAGCCCTCAAGGACATTGTCAGGCGCATGTAGGTGTGGGGGCTGTCTGGTGCTTTTGCCAGGTGGGCAAATCACCCCATAGGCTTCGGCCTGGCACTTTTGCCCCAGCCACGGCAGTATCTGGGCTTAGCAACCTGTTAGGTCTCTTTCCTAATACTTCGAGGTATACGTCAAGCCCCAGTTCTGCCATTAATGCGGCAGAATGCCAGTCCGTGGGGTGTGAACTGCGCTACACGACGGTGTCCCGCCCCGGTGTCTAATGCAGCGTGAGGTGCTCCGCAGAAGAGACAGCTGCGTGATTGCCAAAGCAACCTTAAGGGTTGCTGGGCCCAGCTGCTACCTCCGACCAGCTGTGACAGAAATGTAACAGGTTGCTAGCCCAGCTACTGGCTTGGCTGGGGCAAACGCCAGTTGGATGCATGATTTATCCACCCGGCAAGCACCAAGTGGCACCCACACTGTGCACGCGCCCGTCAGTACCCTTGAGGGGTAGGTGTGGGTGTGCATACACATGTACTTCTTGGATTTTGTCTTGATTTTGAATATGGCATGTATACATTTTAGGTACCATATATGTACTGTATATTTCCAAGTAGCAATATACTACTAGTAGTATACACTGAAGTGCATGCAGAACTTGCATACTTCGAAGTGTGTGTGTGTGTGTGTGGAGGTACTGTAGCTGCCGCCGTGTGAGCGACGCATTTGTAGGGTGGTGTGATGCTGGCTGTGAGTGAGTGAGGCAGAGGGCTACATACATGTGTAGACGTCGAAATTGAAGTTTACTGCAAGTTTTTCTGCTTGATGTGTGTATACTTCAAGGAAGAGGGTATGCTTCTAGACGTACTTGGAATCATGTACGTATACTTGGTACAGTAGTACACGCGAAAGTACTGTGTCGAGTTGCTGAAGCGTGTGTGGTACGTTTGCTCGATGGTGTGATGTTGGCTGTGAGCGAGCCACAGGGCTGCAGCAAGTGGCTGCGCCGGCATGCAGCTGCTGCAGTATGTTGGACTGCCCTACTCATTTGCCGTCATACCGCTCACAGCCTGCAAGCACGTGTGTGGCAGCGGAATTGTGTCATGTCGGAGTACGCAAGTTACAATCAATGGCACTGATGAACCAGCTTATACAAAAGCACCTGGCATCGTCACAATGCCATCAAAGAGCCATTGTTGTAAGCAGGGCCAAATTACCAAGCCCGGGACTAGTAAGGCCATGCCTGCAATGGCAAGGCTGGAGCAGGGGACAAGGCGCCAAGGCGCACCATAGCCGAGTACTCCCTTGTCAGTAAGTAACTTCAACTGAAACTTCACCTTCAACATCGACTTCAGCAACTGCGCAACGGAATTTCGCATCCTCTGTATGTGTACACACGTGCAGATCGCCTGTCGTCGTGCCATTATCAACTCTTACTACTGTACCGTATTTGGCGACGCCGTTGGTGTCATCTGAGGCAGGGCTCTTAGCCAGTTTGCCTGTATGCTTAGTAGAAGTAGTGGTACACATGTACTTCGAAGCATCCCGGTACAAACATGTAATACTTCAGAAGTACTATGAAGCATAACATAATTCTTCTGGGGTACACATGCATGCATGCATATACTTGTAATAGGCATACACTACTTGAAGTTTAATATAAACCGCTCCGTGGGACCCAAACACGGGAGGGGTTATGCTGCTTCGGGGGCCACTCAAAAAACTTCAACAGTGGTTTTTGCAGGACTACTGTAGCTGACAACCGCAAAACAACGTGGGGGGCAAGTCGCTTTCAGAGCCACAACGGTGACTCGCCCGGGTGGCTTCAGGATGTAGACTGTGCATCACATGTTAAAGCTGCTGCTGGTGGGCATCTGGAGCGGCAACTGGTAACGCCAACAACTGGAAAATGTTCACCAAACCAGTTAAGTTTTCCACAAAGTAGGTTGCCTGGGTGGCGTAAGGAGGTACACGGCGCTGCACCTGCTAGGGCTCTTGCTGGTGGACATCTGACACGGCAGCAGGCAACACCAACAGCAGGCAAATGATTCTTCAGGCTGAGCAATCTTTTGTCCTGGCAGACGCGCACACGCAGCAGCACCATCATCAATTCATGTGCCAGCCCGCGAGGGCGCAGCGCCATGAGTCAGCACATTGGGTCACGGAGCAGCGGCAGGCAATGGAGCAGCTGTAGCGCGGCCCTGGCCGTCCAGGTGCCCAAAAACTACTTGAACTACTAATCTGCTGAACATAACGCATGTGCCAGCCCGCGAAGACGCAGCGCCATGAGTGAGCACGTTGGGTCAGCGGGCAGCAGCAGGCAATGGAGCACCTGCAGTGCCACCTATCTGACGGCGCACCATTGAGATTCCCCAAATTTCACTCGCAACTACGGCTCTGCTTCACATAATGCATACCCGCCCACCCACCCACCCACCCCTCCCCCTAGCCCCCTCTCCCGCTTCGAGGTACGTACT
>JAULBY010102416.1:0-65069 GCA_032358315.1 Ophiocytium majus
GTGGGCGACCGCCGTCTTTTTTTGCACGAAGAGAATTTTGGGAAGGTGATTTTCCCTCGTCTGGGGTTACAGTAGTGGTTTGTATATGCTATTTTGGTCGGTGAGGGGTGACTTTGTCGTCGTATAGGCTAATAGTGTGGGTTTGTTGCCTAAACGAATTTGTCAATAGCGAGGGGCTTCGCTGTGGCTGGTAAGCAAGCCAAGAGGTTGACGTCAGAACTGACGCATATGTCGGCGAGTCAATGCGCTGCTGTGCTCGGTGTATCGCCGCCGACTCTTCGGAGTTGGACGAGTACCGAAACATTTCCGAAGAAGGATAGCCGCGGGAACTTTTGCGTTCGGGATGTTGTGTTCTGGTATCTGATGAACCGAGCGGACAAGCAGGTGCAGCGTGAGAGTTTCGAGATGTTGGCGTTCCGTCTGGACGTGAAGCTGCCCGGGCAAGAGTCGGCTGGTGGACCGGAGGCTGCCGCGGATGAGTCACTGAAGGATCCCGTATTCAAGACTCCGATGGATCGTTTGGAGTATCAGATCAAGTTGGCGAAGTACGAGCGAGAGATGGGAGACGTTGTTCGTATTCACCACGTGGAAAACCTGCTCGGGCGGATGTTCCGGAAGGTTAGGGAAATGCTCGAGTCTATCTCGCGAGAGACGGGTCGTCCGGTCGGCAGGGGAATGGAAGGAATCGTGACTGATACGATGGAAGAACTGTCGTCGATGAATAGCGGGGTGTCGGGTGATAACGATCTCCGATAGCGCGTCGTCAACAGATAGCATGAACGACTATCTGTACCAGCGGAACCTGAAGCGGGTGTTTCAGGCGACCATGCGGTATGCCATTCCTTCGCAGCGAGTTCCGATTTTGGACTGGTGCGAGGCGCATTTTCGATATCCGACAGGACCAAAGGTCGGTCAGCCGTATAGCCGACAGGATCAGCCGGCGACCGCGTTGTTCCTGGAATTGCTGGACACGGACTATTGGCGATCGGCGATGCTGGTTGCTCCGAACCAGGTGGGTAAGTCCCTGAGCCTCGTCCAATACGTTCTGCACGTGAACTTTAATTTGCGCGAGGACATCATCTTTGGGTTGCCTGACATCGACAAAATGTGGTCAGGGAAGTGGCACAAAGACTTCATGCCAGCACTGAACAGCAGTGACCTGAAGAACATGATCCCGAAGACGGGCAGCGGGTCATCCGGTGGAACGCCAAAGCTTGTTATGTGGTCGAACGGGAACTCGCTAACTCCGATGGGCGCCGGTGCCGGAGACACGCAGCGTGCCGGTGCGACTGCACGGGTCGTCGTAATCACTGAAATGAAGGAGTTTGGAGACGTCGCTGGTGGAAGCGAGGAAGGTTCGAAGGTCGACCAGTTGGTAAATAGAACGCGATCGCACATGGGCAGAGAGTTGCTGTTCGGTGAATCGACGGTGACGACTCCGAACAATATTGCTTGGAAGTGGTTCAAAGACGGGACGCAGACGCAGCCGTACTTCCCGTGCGAATCATGCGAGGAATTCATCGCTCCAGAAAGGGAACATCTGGTTGGGTGGCAGAATGCCAGAACGGAGGAAGAGGCGAGAGAGAAGACGCGGTTCTCTTGTCCTTGTTGCGGAATCCTGATCGACGATGCGAAACGCCGGCAGCTGATGCAACATGCGATCATTCTCCACAAGGATCAGACGGTCGATAGGGGGAGGGTCATTGGAGACGTTCCACCGACGAGGAAGTTGAGCTATCGGTTCACGGCATCGACAAACATGTTTGCGGACTCTGGCGCTATCGGTGTCGAAGAGTTCGGACTAAAGCACGAGCAGGACCTGAAACGCAGGGCGACAACGAATCGCCGTATCTCGCAGGGTGTGTTCGGTTGGCCGACTGACGAAGACGATATGGCGATTGATCCTCTGGATGGTGTCGCTTTGACCAATAGGCTGTCGTCGGCAGAATTCGGGATTGCTCCGGCTGGCAGTACGAGGCTGTTTGCTGGCGTCGACGTGCGACAAACGACGCTACATTGGACTGTGATTGCGACTGGTGACTACGCAGGTACCAGGATCGTTGCATGGGGCGAGGAACCCGTTCTTCAGCACATTCCATTGCAGGATGCAATATTGTCCGCTGGCAGACAATTACAGAAAATGTTCATGGACGGGTTCCCGGTTCATGGTTCGCAGGAAATGTTTCCTGTCACGTTGACCATGATGGACAGTGGCTGGAAGCCAATGATCATTGATCTCGTTTGTGCGGAAGATGACTTTTGGATGCCGCTGAAGGGGTTCGGCGAAGGCGTATTGATTGATGAGAAATACAAAGCGCCGAGTAGAAAGTCATCGACGGTTAAGTTCATTGGCGATGGATACGACATCAAGTTTCTTGATGGGCAATGGGTGGTTCACTGCGATGCGTCCGTTGGCAAGTCAGAAGTCCATGCGGCGCTGAAGTGCGACAGGACAAGCCACAATGTGATGCTGATTGCTAAGGGAACTCAGATGCAGGTCCGTCAGCTTGTGCGTCACCTGACGGCGGAAGTTGAGATGGTGAGCGGTGAAAGCGGCGAATTGAAATCCACATGGAAAAAAGTTCGCCAGGACAACCACCTGTTGGACTCAACATCGTATGCGAATGTGTCTCGGAAGGTTTGGGCATTCCTTCAGGACATTCTGAGCGACGAAAATGCTGACGACGATGGATTCAGTGTCGTTGGTGATGGTCCGTTGTTCGGTAAGGCGTAGGGCAAGGGAGGGGCTGATGAGTCGAGACGATGACGACGGGTGTCCGAACTGCGGATCGCATAGCCTATTGCGCATTGCTGGGCCGGATGATCGATCTGACGATGCGGATGGACTTGATGTAGGCAAGAGCGGCACGTTTCGATGTCAGCGGTGCGGTGAGGACCACTACTGTGAGATCCCGACACTGGCTCCATTGACGACTTTGCAGAAGTTTTCACCGACGGCGATGTGTCCTGAGTGCAAATCGTATCGCACGACGATTCTGTACACGAATCCGGAGAAGAGGCAACGTCGGCACAAGTGTTTGTTGTGCGATCATAAGTTTTTGACACAAAAAGCCGATATTCGGTGATTTGTGAACGTATATGCTACGAATGGATGCAAATTAGAAGGAAAATCGGTGATTTATGGTGAAATTGTACGATACGGAAGAGACAGCAAAGATCCTCGGAATTGCTCCGCGGACAGTGGCTGCTCAGTTTGATTCAGGGCGGCTCGGTGGATTCCGTGATCCGATCAGCGCAAGTCGCCGGATCCGGAAGGAAGACATCCTGAAGTGGCTGCGAGAACGCAATATTCCGATCCCGGGAGCATTGGCGACTCCAGTGAATGACATTCAGACGAGGTGATGGGTGTGATATGTCAGAAGAAGATATTGAATCGCGAGTCAGGAAGCTGGAGCGGGCACTACGAATCGTCCAGACGTGGGCTTCGTGCGACCACCTGTCTGGTGAAAGCCGGTCGAAGGCGATGCGAGACATTGAAAAGAAATGCCAAGAAGCATTGTCGGTCGGTGGTTAGATTCAGTAATGCCTTTTATGAATTTCGACGTATAGGCTACGATCATGCTTGCTTTCAAACAGATCGTCGTGTTGAATCGGCTGTGACTGGTAGTTTACCGAACGGGAATGGCTGGTGAGTGAATGGTCTGTGCAGATGTTTTTGATCCCGATCGGTGTCGTGCGTCAAGCCAGACGTACGACAAAACTGGTGTTGAACACGGAGGGGCATAATGAGTTCATTGCGTGATCAGATCATTGAGAATGCGGACAAGAGGCCGGAGAAGGCTTTCATATTCAAGCTATCGGTTGAATTTCAGTCCATGATTGCAGAAGGAATGCTGCTGTTCCGTCATGGTCAACTCCCGCTGAAGACAATGGCTGAATTGAATCGATCTCTTCAACGAATTGCAGAAAAGCAGTATCAGGAGGATTACGCGAAATGGCCAGACCAAGGGACGTTCAAGCGACTGTACGATCGAATGACCGACGAAGAACTTCAGGCAATAGTGGACAAGGCAAAGCCGAAGAAAAGCCAAAAGGCAAAGCCAAGAACGTCGCGGAGCAAATAGCCGACGCAACGGCAGAGGTCCAGGAGAATCAGGACCGAGACAGACTCATTCAGCAGATCCGCCGGCTTCAGGTGGATCTGCAATCGGAAAAGTCAGCGACTCGCCGGATGCTTGATGAGGTGAATCACCTCCAGGGAAGAGTCGAGCTTGTTGAGGCAACGTACAATCCGGCGCGGCGTTACAAGATCGGTTCGACCGAATCAGGTAAGAGCAGCGGCTGCACAGCGATTCTCATGCTGAGCGATCTGCACCTTGAGGAACGGGTGGATCCGGACGTCTGCATGGGGTTCAAGTACGATCTGGAGATTGCCGCCAAGAGAAACGATCGCGTCATCAACACTGCCATCGAAGTGTTGGAAAATCAGCGGAGATTCTTCCCTTGGAAGGAAATTGTGATTTGGCTCGGTGGCGACATGATCTCCGGAGCCATTCATCAGGAACTCGAAGCTACCAACTTCCGCGGTCCAGCTGAAGCGATCCTATTCGCTCAGGATATGATGCTCGCGGATATTGAGAGGATCCGGAAGGAGTTGAATCCTCGCAAGGTGACGATCGTCTGCAACATGGGGAACCATGGCCGCACAACTCACCGGAAGCGATTCGCCGACGGATACAACCATAGTTGGGAGTGGCTTGCGTTTCACAACATGGCACGTCTTTTCGAGAAGGACAAGGCGGTTCAGTTTGTGATCGCAAAGGGCAGCATTATTGAGATGGAGATCGAGAATACTCCTATCCGATTCACCCACGGTGATGACATCCGATTTGAAGGTGGTGTCGGCGGGGTGTTTATCCCATTGGCTAAGAAGATTGCGAACTGGGATCGGCGGTGGAAAGCCGCCAAGACGATTCTCGGGCATTTCCATACGCACTTCCATATTGATGCCGCCGTAATGAACGGCTGCCTGATCGGGCCGAATGCGTATTCGATTGCCGGCGGGTTTGCGACACAGCGCCCGTCTCAGACAACGGCGATCGTTGATAGTCGGCGAGGGTTTGTCGACGTGACACAGATTTTTGCGGAGTGAACGGGCATGAAGAAAAGAATCTACATCGCAGGTCCGATGAGTGGCATTCCTCAGTTCAACTTTCCAGCGTTCGACGCGGTTCGCGATTCCCTCAATTCCTGGCCGGAGTTCGTTGCGGTTAGTCCGGCTGATATTGATCGGGACGCCGGCTTCGATCCATCATGGCTTCCGGCTGACTATGACTGGTCGGTAATTCCTCCAGCGGCAGGGACCAAGGAGGAGATTATGAGGCGTTACATCAATGCGTTGTTGACGTGTCGCGCGATCTATCTTCTCCCGGGGTGGGAGCATTCTGCGGGTGCCACCGCTGAGTTGCAGATTGCCAAGTGGGCTGGTCATGAAGTCTTATACGCTGAATCAGCCAAGAACCCAGACATTACGAATGAGCACAATCAGATCAACCCGAAAGATATCATTGGTGTCACCAAGCCACCACAGCACTGCATTCCGTTGCCAGTCCTCTGGGAAGTCGGTATGGCAATGTTTGAGGGCGGCTGGAAGTATCGAGATCACAACTACCGGAAGATCGGAGTTCAGGCGTCAGTCTATTACGACGCTGCTCGCCGGCACTTGGATGCTTGGTGGGAGGGCGAGGACATTGATCAGAAGTCTGGCCTGAATCATATCACGAAGGTTATATCCTGCCTGACTGTGCTCAGGGACTGCATGATGCAATCGGAAGCAGGTGCGCCGGTCGCGTTCCAGGACGATCGACCACCGAAGTCATTTGTCACGATGGAGATGGCAGAAAAGCAGTTCAAGGTGATGCTGGAACGCCTTCAGATGGAACATGGTGACTGTAAGCCGCCGTTCACGGAGATCGGATAGGGAGACGTTCGGTGATTCCACGAAGCATCAGCATTCTCGGACGAGAATACAAGATTCGCCGTAAGCGAATGAAGGAGTTCGCGCTGTGCGATGATGATGCCGAGACGATATGGCTACGATCTGGAATCAAAGGTGATGTTGCCGAACAGTCCCTGCTTCATGAGGTCATTCACGGGATACTGTTCCGCTCTGGAGGAAAGTTCCAGATAGACGACAAGCTTGAAGAGGCAATCGTTCGTGCGGTGGAACATGGGATTTGGCAGGCTGGATATCGTTTGTCGTAATGAGTGTTTGTTTCGGTCATTGGCGATTGCCGTTAGTCGGTGGCCTTTCGTTTTGACGGCATTTCTCGGAGATAGAACCCGTGAAGTATGAATCGTTGGTTGATCAGGTGAAGGCTTTGATTGAGAAAGCAGGAAAGGTCGATCCCGGGCATCGTGATGCTGCGGATCAGGCACTCAAGTATTCGCAGGCAGCATTGAATGCAGCGCATGCGATCAGTGTAATTGAGAAGACGTCAGAGAAGCGTGACTGATCTGTAGCACGCAACATCTGTCGAAAACAGAAGCCCGATGGTTCACTCCATCGGGCTTTTTTAGTGTGCAATCTTACCACACAAGATCGCTAAAAATCTTTTCGTTGACCAAACGGTGATCTGACCAATAGTCAGGCGAACGTCATTAGATAGGACGACGTGCCTGATATGAGTACAGACATTGCGCAACAACTTTCCAACATCCGCGATATCGCTCTTCAGGCGATCGAGGATGACGACTGGACTGCGGTTGTGAAGCAATGCACGAAGGCAGAGTTTATTCTGTCGACTGTGCCTGACTCCCGTATCGGCAATATGTCGGACCTAGAGTGGGATCGTGCCGCTATTCGCAATCTGCGAAAACGAGCAGAAGACATACTGGCTCAGGGGGATGGATCATGTGAACTCGACATTTGCAATGTTGAGTACGAGGGTGTTCGTGGTGGAGGGTCGTGCGGATGTTCGGCCTAATCACTCGCATGTTCAATCGCAATGATGATACAGCACTGTTCGGGGCTGCTCAGGAAGCATCTCCGGAAGTGATTTCAAATACAGATATGTCGGTTCGCCGCTGGGAAGCGGCTGATACGACTCGGTTGAATGCGGCTCAGTTCGAAAATGTGACTGGTCGCACAATCAATGAAGACCTTGTTTCAAGCCTTCCCGTATTGATGGCTCGGTGCGCGTATGAGGCGAGCACGAACCCGACAATAGAGGGAATGATCGACACGCATGCAATTGACATCGTGGGGCCTGATGGGCCAGCGTGGCAAGTGTTGGCGAAAGAGCCAGCGAAACTGCTGGCGAGTGTTCGGCTGCAGAAGCAATTCAAGGAGTACGTTGACGCAGCTGAAGAGGTTCTGAGTGATTGGTTCAAGATGCCGGATCTGAACGGCGAGTTGTCTGGTGTTGAAATTCTGACAATGGACTGTTGTCAGCAATGGACTGCCGGGAACTCGATTGTTCAGGTAACGGATGATGAGACGATCCGGAGGCGAAACACGATCCGTCTGCGATGGAATCCGATCCATGCAGAGCGAGTGTTCACGAATAGGCTATATGGTCCCGTGAACGGTGGTCGTGTGACCCTCGGTATTGAACGAGCTAAGTCTGGAAGGAAGAAGCGTTATCACGTTCTTGAGGCTGACGAGTTCGGTTCCTTCGCGGGATCTTACAAGTTTGAGCCTATTCCGGCTGAGTTCATTATTCATCGGTTCCGGTCTCGTGAACCTGGTCAGATCTGCGGAGTTCCAATGTTGGCATCGGCGTTGCCAACAATCGCTGACATTCGGCACTTCGACAAGCTGACAATGGAAGCCGCAAAGTTAGGAGCTACCTTCGGTATCGTGTTCGAAGACAAGTTCCCTGATTCACCTCAGAAGGGTGGTCCTCGTAGGGCTGGTGGTATCTGGTCATCGGTGAAAGCCGGTATGGCTCAGATTCTTAATGCTCCAAAGGGTAAGGCGGCTGTTCAGGTTGATCCAAAGCATCCAGGGAACAACTACGTCGAGTTTCGCAATGAGCGGTTCCGCGACGTTGGGCGAGCAACGCAGATGCCGTTGATGATCGTTCGGTTGGGTGCAGAGGAGCACAGTTATTCGAGTGCTCGGTTCGATGCTCAGATTTATCAGCGTGGGATTCGCCGAGATCAGAGCAGCATTCTTCGGAAGTACACGCCATCACTGAATGACGTACTCCGAGAGGCAGAACTGGCAAAGATGATCCCGATGCGTCCGGTTCAGATTGAGATCGGAGCAATCTTTCAGCGTCTTCCACACGTGGATCCGGCAAAGGAAGCAAAAGCTCGGGACATGGACCTGAAGTCAATGTCGACAAGCCTGATTGATATCTGGGCTGAAGACGGAATGCGACCACAAGAGATGGTCACAAAGCTCAAGCAGACAGTGCAGCACCTGAACGACGTCAAGGAAGGGTTCGGGGATGCCTGGCTGATCAACAATATGCAGAAGTCTAACCCTGCTGTGATTGACATGTTCGATTCGCAGGATGTTGAGATTACCAAGACGGCTGGAATGGCTGTCTAAGTCATTGGAGATGGTTCATGGTGACATTCGTTGACCCAAAGAAAGCGAAAGAGCGACAGAAGTCGAAGGTTCGCGAAATCCGTCGTAGCGAGCGGTCTCTTCAGGTCCGAGTTGAATCGGCGAATGAAGAAAAGCGCACGATCGATGCCGTCCTATCTACTGAGCAGGCTGTTCAGATGTGGGACTGGAAGGACTGGGAGCGAATGGACGAGGTGCTGCTGGCATCTGGTCGCAAGTCTGATGCAACGATCCCGATGCTGGATTCGCATCGACGGTATTCACTGGACGACGTGTACGGTCATATGTCCAACATCCGGACTGAAGGCACTGACACTATTGTCACGTGTAACTTCGATGAGGATGACGAGAACGCAATGAAGGCGTTCCGGAAGTACAAGAACGGTCACTGCCGCGCACTCAGCGTTGGGTACACCGTTTTGCGATACGTCGACATTGGTCCGGGACAATCAGCAACGGTTGCAGGCCGGAATTTCACCGCTTCAAAAGAACGCAAGATGCGTGTCTGTACCGAATGGCGAGCCGAGGAGGGTTCGCTGGTTGTGATTGGTGCTGATTCGAAAGCCAAGGTCCGCGGATGCCGTGACATTGATGGTTTGTCATCCGAGGTCACAGACGAAGAGGCATCGTATTTGGCGAAACGGGAAGAGTCTCGTATTCGCCGAGAACAGAAGCGATCGCAGGAAGATGCCAATCCGTCGGATACGGTGACGACAACCGTCGAAGAGACATCGAGTATCGCGACATTGGCTGAACCGCTGCGTTCATCGCCTCAAGTCGTGATCAACGTGACGAACGGTGAAGTTCGCACGAGTGAAAGCACAGCAGGGACAGAGAACCCTGGAACAGAAGTGCCCGTGGTGGGTGCTGTCAGTAACGAAGTGCCAGCCGAAGCCGGCGGCGAACAGGAAAGGAAAGGTAGTATGACTACCAAAGTTGCCGACGATAAGACGGCACCCGAAGTTGACGTTGAACAGATCCGCAGCGATGCCCGACAGGAAGGTATCCGAGCGGAACGCGAACGCCAGACAGCGATTCGTGAACTGGCTGGAGACGATGTATCTCCAGAATGCCTGCAGAAGTGTCTGGACGATCCAAATTGCACTTTGGATTCGGCACGGACTCAGTTTCTGTCGGACATTCGAGCAACCCGCGCTGCGAAGTCGCCTGCTGTTGGAACCGACGCGCCTGCTCCGGGCCGCGGTGGTCGTGCAAGTGACAAGCCTGCTCAGGTTGACGTGTTGACGGCAGCCGTCGCACTGCGACTCGGTGGTGAGAATGCAGCAAAGTTGCTGCCATTCATCGAGTACAATGCTCGGTCCGGTCAGCTTCGCATGAAGCGGATGACAAGTCAGGTCACGGAAGAGCAGAAGCGAGCGCACGAACGTGTCGTCAACGAGGCTTATCAGTACGAGCGTCATGCATCAATTGACATCTGTCAGGATGCAATGCGAGCGTCTGGTGTCGAGTTCGATGCTCGCGATTACGACGAAATCGCAGTTCGAGCGTTTTCAACGCCAGCGGTGAGCACCATCTACACTCAGACCATGGGTGCGTTGCTGCTTTCCAATCTGGCTGAACTTGGCGACTCGACTCAGGGCTGGTGCCGTGAGATGGACGTCAAGAACTTCAAGCCGCAGGAATTGCATCGCATCGAAGGCGGTCGCCTGAAGAAGCGAAACCGTGGTGAGACTGCCCGACAGGCAAGTTTTGCGGATACGATGGAATCGTTCCGCGTTGCTGAATACAGCAACACTCTGGTTGTCGACCGTCAGGACCTGATCGACGACGATCTGAACGCTTGGTTGACCACGATGGACGAATACGCTCGCGGTGTCAATGACCTGCGACCGTCACTCGTCTATGGGTTTCTGTCCACAAACGCCGCGTTGGCGACAGACAGTGTTGCCCTGTTCCATGCGGACCACAGCAACCTGATCACCAGTTCGGCGCTGGCTGCTGCGACTCTGCAGACTGCGGTAACGACATTGGCATCCGCTCGCGGTGCTGGTGGTCTGCCTCTGAATCTTCGAAACTGTGTTCTGATCACAAGCGAAACGCTGAGTTTCACTGCCGATCAGTTGGTGCAGTCAGCGGAGATTCGCGAAGCCGCCGCAGCGAACGGTACTGCAAACCCACTTCGGTTGCGAAATATCGCAACACGATCAGACAGCCGTCTGAACATCGGGTTCACAAACCCGAGCACGGACATTGCTGTTGCTGGTGCCGGTACGACCTGGTACTTGGCAGCCGCTGGTGGTGCGTACGGTATGTGCGTCGGTTACCGAACGGGTTCAAACCGCATGCCGATGATGAGCACGAAGCCGCTGACCGCTCCAGGCCAGTACGGTTTGGCGATGGACGTACAGTTCGACATTGGTGTCGGCGTTCAGAGTTACCAGGGTATCGTCAAAGCAACAGCTTAGTTTGTTGTATAGGCTATAACGCGGCATCACGCAGTGTGATGCCGCCTTCAAATAGGTTCTATCGGGGCAGTAAGCGTCATGAGTTCAGAAGCGAAAGCAATCCTCTTGCACGAGGACATCACCATTCCGTCATGTGGTATCAAGCGTGCCGGACAGGTGGTGACAAGAGAGGAAGCCGGTTGTAGTTTTCAGTGGCTGTTTGATAACCAGTTCGGTGAGGCAATTGATCCGGATCTCCCGCGATCAAATCCTGAACCTGAACAGGTTGACGTGGCAGCCGGAGAAACGACGATCGCCGAGGAAACGGATGCTGAGTCTGACGAGTCTTCTGACTCAGAAGGAGACGCATCCGGCGAGAAGGTGGCTGAGACGGAATCGGCTGCCCCTGAAGTTGACGCAGAAGTCGTCTCCATCCTGCGAACTGTTCTCACCGAGGGCAAGTTGCAGTTGAAGACGATCCTGTCCCAGACTGGTCTCACCGAAGAGGCCGTTACCCCGGTGCTTACGGAAGCAAACGGGTTCAAGAGAAACCAGCATGGCTGGTACTCGAACATTTAATCACAATCCGGTGAGCAGTCATCGGTTCTCTAAGGAAGAGTGTCATGGGTGAAGTTGTTTCAGATGATGATGTAGTACGGTTGACCGCCGCTGCTGCACTTGAATGTGGTCAGCCAGTGGTGGCACCCGATGGGCGAATTGGTGTCGTCCAGAACCTGAAGCCAGTCGCTATCGGTGACGTGGCAACGCTGAAGATGAAGGGGATCGTCGAGTTCACCGCCGCCGGAGCAATGACCGCTCCATGCCTTGTCGGCGTGAATCTGACTACGAAGCAGGTCAACACTGCTGGCACGGCATCGACACTTGTATGCGGAACTCTGGTTGCAACTGTGTCTTCTGGCGGAAAAGCTCAGGTTAGCCTGAACGAATATCCGCGAGCGACAGCAGCAATTGGAGCATCAACGGCGGCTGCTGGGTCCGCGACTGGGGACGCTGGTGTGTTGCCAGCAGGAACTGCAGAAGTCTATCCGACATCTGGTGCCGATGGCACGAAGGGTGTTCGATTACATGCTGATGACAATGTCACAGGCCGACGAATCTTCGTGACGAACACTGCTGCTGCAATCCTGAAGGTCTATCCTCCGACCGGTGGAACGATCAACGGTGGTTCGGCGAACGCTGCACTGAGTTCAGTCAGCGGAAAGGGTGTCCTGCTGTACTGCGTCGACGGGACAGCCGGAACTTGGGCTGGCATTTAATTCTTTGAATTGACAGTGATCGAACGGTGAGGCAGTCATGGCTGAAATGGTATCTGATGATAACGTTGTACGAGTGACTGCCGTTGCCGATTTGACCTGTGGTCAGTTCGTCGAAACAGATTGTGGTCGAGTTGGTGTTGTTCAGAACATGGAACCGGTAGATGCCGGTGAAGTCGCAACCGTAAAGATTCGCGGCATTGTGAAGGCTCCAGCTGGAGCAACCTTGAGTGCCGGTGTTTCAGTGGATGTGAACCTGACGGCACAGACGATTATCGCAACGGGAGGTTCTGGGACGTACCTCGGGAAGTTGCTGTATGACGTGACAAGCGGCAGGGATGCATACGTTGACATGAACCCTTGAAAAATCGTGGCGACCGGGAAGCCCCTCAGCCATGTGGAATTTGCCCCTCCACCTCGGTCGCCACGTTTGAAGTAAAATGAGTCACAGAGCCTTTCAAGAAATGTTCGGAACGCCATTCCATGTTTCATGGAACGGTGAAGACGTTTCGATCGGTGATGCAGATGCGGATCCAGTGTCGGCTGTTGTCGACTTGGATTTGCCTATATCGAGTATTGAACGCGGTGAAGGCGTCACCGGCAAAGGTAAACTGATTTTCAAGGAAGCGGTTGTCATCGAATACGGTGACTCTCTCTGGATTCGTGGTGATCAGTGGGAGTATGACCGCGAACGCAAGCCAGAGGACGGCAACAAGATGATTTTCGTGATTCGACGTGAGCAGCAATGGACGACGTCGGCTAATGTCGGATATCGGGGCGGGCGATGAGCGGTTTCAAAAGTCTCTATCAGCCATACCTCCATATGGAGCGAATGGTCAGTGAGAGTGCAACGTTTCAGGAGATCGTAGGCGCGGCAGATGCTACGGAAGCGAAGGAAAGTATTCGGTTCATCAGCTGCCAGGACTACGACAAGAACAACAAGACATACGATGCCATGGCGATGCCTCGCGTGGCGATTTGGAATTTGGGTGCAAGGAAGGTCAGAACGTCAGCAGCGTGCTATGCGACACAGCCTAGGCTGATCCTATCCATTGAGATTGAGATTCCGAGCGATGTCGAAATGACGCACGATGCCGAATTCCGGTACTGTGGTCCTATCTACGAAGCCATCGAAGACGAGTTAGCGGCGATGTCTGCAACGCCGACGAATCTTCAGTTTGAAGAGATCAACTATTTGCAGGTGCCTTCTCCATCTGATCCGAAGGAGAACCAGCGACGAAGGATTTGGGGGGCGGATATCGAGTTCATTTGCAGGGGTTAGTCATGGTTGCCGTTTTGAAAGCCGTCGAAATCATCAGTAATACGATGACGGCACGGACATCAAGACGGTTGTTCAATGACATCTTCCGGCAACAGGGGGGCGAGCATGCTGAAAAGACGATGCCGCTGCACTTCGAGTTCGGAGCCTATCAGCGATACGACTACGCGAGGCGAACTGCGAAGCACAATAGGACGAAGTTTAAGTTGTACGGTCACCGGAATCCGAACGTGATGAGGGGGGACCTGAGAAGAATTATCCTGGCATCCGCACGAAGCGGTGTGAGGGCAACCCATCGTGGTTGGTCAGTCAAGATGAGAGGGACGCAAAAGCATCGGATGTGGGAGCAGTCCAAGGTTGAGTTGGAACAGATCTCGAACCAAGAGATGGAACAGTACGGTCAAACAAACATTCGCAGGTACACGCGATTGGCCGGCACTGCGAATTACAGAGAACGATCACGACGAGTAATCAGAAAGTAATACAATGCCGCATGTAGCCTACGATGTGTCGTTCTGCAAGAATGTCCGGTCTGTCGGATACAACGACTCCGCAGCAGTCATCATTGATCGCATCTCTGGTTCAGCTGATCCAGCCAGAATTTATCTTGGTGGATCTGAGCCTATCGTAAATCTGCAGTCAACAGACGTAGCGACTCTGGTTTCACTCAATACGGCAACGTTCGTATCGTCAGGATTGTGCGTCAGTGGAAGCTCGACAACCATTCCGATCGCCAAACGGGCGGATTGCGGAGTTTTGGCATCCGGCGGGGCACACTTGACATTGGTCGGGAACTACTGCTTCATCGTTCCGACTTCATTTGAAGTGCGCCAAGACAGCGAAGAAGGAGCGACTTGCAATCTGGACGTGCGGTTTCAGTCGTCTGATGGGATCACTGCTCCGATTACTACGTCCAACACGGCATCGCTGTCATCGGCGAGTCTTGGGACAACATTTGGTTTGGGCAAGGCGTTCGTCGACGATACAGAACTCGACTTCCTGACTGGGTTGGTGATCAATCCCGGGATGCAGGTGATGATGCATCGCTATAATGGCGGCATCTTCCCAATGAAACACTACATCGACCAGAGAACGCCGACGATTGACATTCTTTGTGAAGATGCTGGCTTGGCTCATTCGTTCATCAACCGCTACAGCAGCGGACTGACGGACGTTCGAGTGTTCTTCCGGGCGCGTGCTGATGGCAGCGTTTACACGGATGACGCATCGTCAGCACACATCAAGTTCTCGTTCGCCAGCGCGTTCGTGAAGATGGATGTTCTGGACGCGGCACAGTCTGGTAACGGATCAGTAACGATTCGTTGTACAGGTAAGGCACTTGTGGCAGCAGTGTCACAGGCTATTGCGTAGGGTATAGGCTATAACAGAGGGGCAGTCGTGGCACATTATTTGGTGTTCGTAGAGAACGAGTTGGCAAAGGGAAGGCTAACAGAGGAGGTTTTCAGGGAGATCGGCCTTGAAGATCACGTCGCTGGATGCACGGGGCTTCCCGTTTCAGATGAGGACTCACCGAACGGGAAGGCCGGAATCCTGTTTGCTTGGACATCGAAGGGAGATAATGAGATTTCATTCAAGCCGGCATTGCAGGAGTGGATGAAGTCGAAGTTTGGCTATATGGTTGGCGTCTGGAAGGACAAGCTTCCTACGGAATCCCAGCTGCGTCGCGCGTATATGCAGAAAGGGCAATGGATTGACCTTCGAGGTGACAAATGGAAATTGCCGACTCCCGCAACGATCGATAAGGACATTGCACTGAACGATGACGGAACATGGAAGTACGTTCCGATCCGTGAGTTGTCTTGGTACTCCGAGGAATGCGAGAAGAGATACGCCGATTTCGTGGTCGACGAGACAGACGGCAAGATGTCAATGAAGGTCGCTTATGATCCTCTTGAGGTGATGGACCTATTCATTCGAGCTTTGCGAATCAATTACCGCATTACGCCGGAAGTTGTGCACCTAATGCGGTTGGTGACAGCAAGAAACATTTCCGAAGCCTACGGAATGATGTTCGGTCTGAAGTTTGATGAATGAGGATCGGATCTGTTGATCCGCTCGTCATCGAAAACATTGGGATTTGTCTTAAAACCGACTCCGCTGCTCTTTGCGGGTGAATTGTCCAAATGGCTGCAAAACCAACACTCGTGCAACTGATTCTGAACGCGACTGCGGCGGGCAAGTCCATGCTGACGGCTGCGAACGCGGCTGCACAGAAAACGCTACTCAGCCTCGTGAAAGGTGATGTTGGTCTTGGGAATGTCGACAACACTAGTGATGCGAATAAACCCGTCAGCACAGCACAGCAAACGGCACTGGACGCAAAGCAGGCAACGCTGGTTTCCGGGACCAACATCAAGACGGTAAACAGCTCGTCTCTTTTGGGTTCGGGTGATCTGGCCATCAGCGGATTGTCTGGAACTGGCAGCGTGGACAATGCAGCACTTCGTGCCGACGGTACTGGTGGGTCTACGCTGCAGAGCTCGTCGATAATTATCAATGACAACCTGACGGCAAGCCCAAATAACACGGTCAATCATGCGTGTATTGAAGCGACTGGCGGAACGACAGATGTCAGCGTTTCCATAAAGCCGAAAGGGGCTGGAGCGTTTTGCCTGGCGGCTCCGGATGGAACGACGACTGGCGGAAATGTTCGCGGAACAAATGCCATTGATTTGCAGACGGTGAGAACGGCAGCCGCTCAAGTAGCCAGTGGATCTCCATCAATATTGATCGGGCGACGCGGCACAGCCAGTGGAGCAGAGTCGATCTGCCTGAGTGCAAGCGACAGCACGGCATCAGCCGCAAAAACCGTAGCGATTGGCGACTTTGCAAACGCCACGACATTCGGGGCCACTGCAGTCGGGATCAATGCAGCAGGATCTGGGAATCAATCATTCGCAATCAATAACAGCACGGCATCAGGACTGCGGTCTGTGTCGCTCGGCAATGCTACAGCAAGTGCGACAGATTCGCTTGCTGCCCAGGGAGCCACGGCATCTGCTCAAAATACCGTGGCTTACGGGGTCGGTGCATTAGCGAACCGCTACTCAATGCGAGCGTCTGCGAATGGAATTTTCGCAGCAGCAGGGGACGCACAGCGAGCTGGGTGGGTATTGCGAAACAAGACAACGAACAACACACCTACGACTCTATTCGCTGACGGCTCGTCGACCAGACTGACAATCACGTCCGGGAAAATCCTGTTTGCGGATGTGCTCGTTTCGGGCATTAAATCTGACGGTTCGGCAGCAGCATGCTACAAGCGAAAGGTTGCGATAAAGAACGTCGGCGGCACAACATCTCTGGTTGGATCTGTAGAAACGATCGGAACAGATATTGAGGATAATGCCAGCACCGACGTCGCGATAACTGCTGATGACACCAACGATGCACTGCAGATCAACGTCACTGGTATTACTGCCGAAACGTGGCGTTGGGTGGCAGTTGTCGAGGGTCTTGAGGTCGCTTACGGGACATAGCAATGACTGATTCAATTTTTCCAGAGATCCCAGAAACACAGCCACCAGTCGCTGAACGAATTGCTGCGGACATGCTGCGTCTAGTTGACGCGGAATGCCGTCGACGCATTGGAAATCACGCTGATTGGTGGTCTGCAGTGTGGGAGTCGAAGGAAGCGACGCCAGATGAAATCATTGCGGCTATGGGCACATCGGCCGCGTTGTTCTTCACGATTGCATCAGTCAACAAGCAGCAGATTGCGACCGTCGCTCATGTGATCGGTAAGACTACGGCAGAGCTCGGCGTACCGGATAAGTGCATGGGCACGCCGAAGACGGTTAATCTTCATCAAGACGGCACAGCGACGATCGGATAACAATGGTAGCCCAAACGATCCAATTCGACACCGTTTCTCCGTCTGAGATCGGAAGCGGCACGATTACCGCGTTTCTGTTTTCAGGGACGACGCTAAGTGCAACATTGGCCAGCATCGCAGAAAATGGAACGCTGAAAGGTCGCCACACAGGCACTGTCGCAGACATTGCGGCGGGCGAGTATCGGCTCGTCGTGAAGTTTGACGGGTACACAGTGAGCGAGCCAGATGAGTCTGTCACTCTGCTTTTGGCGGTCGGAACCTACGTGTCGAAGCGCCTAGCGGAACTGGACTCCGCTGCTCGTGTCAAACTTCATGGAACTCAGGATGATTATGCACCTCTGAAATCGTCCGATTACACTGCTCCAGCGAATTCCGATATCGCGGCGATCAAGGCAAAGACAGACAACTTGCCTTCTGATCCAGCTGACCAGTCTTTGATTATAGCGGCGACGGATGCCGTTATGGCTCGCCTGGGATCACCGGCAGGTGCTTCAATGTCGGCTGATATCGCCTCGGTAAAGACGGACACAGGCACAACTATCCCAGGATTGTTTACTACTCTGACGACGAAGGTGCGGAAGTACATCCAGTTGCTGTTCCGAAAGGATGCTGCGATCGCAACGGACAATGCAACAGAACTGACTGAACTCAATGCGAATGGCGGCTCGGGCGCTGGATCTGCGTCGAATACAACAGACTCACTTGAGGCAATCCGGGATCGTGGTGACTCTGCGTGGACGACTGGTGGTGGGGGTGGCGGTTCAGATGCTGCAGTCATGGTATCCACGACGATCGCAACGCTATCATCGCAAACCGTATTCACTCTGACGGCTGGTTCAGCAGACAACGACGTCTACAACGATCAGCTTGTCGTAATCACTGACTCTGCGACAGAGACGCAGAAATGCCGGGCGCTGGTTTCAGACTATGTCGGTTCGACGAAGACGCTGACATTGGCGTCAACCCCTGGATTCACGATCGCCGTCGGTGATTCGATCGCCATCATTGCGGTTGCTGGATTGACGGCAGGACAACGCAACCAATTGGCGTTGATCGGTGCCGGTACTAGGATGACCGTGCGAGCAGACCTCGGGACTGAAATCAGTCTGAAGATCGGCGACACGTACTCGGCGGCAAGGTCGACAGCGAAACGAATCGACGTCAACGATTCCGATTCGTCCATCTACGACAAGCTGACTGGAACCGGCATTGCTTCCATCGACTTCGGTTTGTCGAACGCTAAGACGATCGACGTCGTGACGGGGACTGTAGATCCAGAGACCATCACGCATACGGCAGCGTCTGGCAGTGTCTCAGCCTATACGACGGTTTATGTCGAGGTTGAGGTGGATGCTGCTCTGTCGCCGTTCTGTGGCGATTACGACATCCAGATCACGTACGACGATGAGACTCGTTATTCGCCGTTCGGTGGGAAGTGTGAATTGGTCCGCGACTTCAAGGCATAGGCTACAACACGATGAGCGGCAATACGGTAACGGCAAAATACCTGGCTGACACGTCTCAGATGGAGATCGCCAACGACAAGTTGGCGGCTCAGAACGAGAAGTTGGCGCGTCAGGTGTCGATTTTGACCGGCAAGGCATCCGGGTTTAACAAGACGTACGGGAACTCATGGAATGCGGTTCGCGCTAGGGTTGAGCAATACACCAAGGCAGTCAAGGATGCGACCAATCTGCGGGACTGGTATGCCGCGGTCGAAAAGCTTCAGGAAGCGTCTGCTCAGTTCAAGGTTATTGAAGGGAACCTGAAGGGTGTAATTGCCGGCGAATCGGCTGCCGTAGTTCAGGTCGTGAAACTTGAGAACTCGTTCACTGCGCTGAAGGAAGCGATCGAACGAACAAAGAAGGCTCGCGATGGATCAATCGCCGGTTCGTCGGAATACACGATACTCACCGGTAAGTTATTGAAGCTCGAGGATGCATACGATCGCGTTGCGGCTGCGAATAAGCGGGCGGCATCTGGCCAGAGTGCAAAGATGGCTGCGGATGCGTCGAAGCAGGCTTTGTACAAGCATCGTCCATCCGATGTTATTCAAAAGGATTTGAATGAGGCGGAACGGGATCTATTCAAAGATCAGCATTTGTACAACGACGCTAACTTCAAAGAGCAGACAGATTTAATTCAGCGGTATCGACAGGAATTGGAACGCGCGAAAAAGGCAGAGGCCGATTACAGGAAAGCCTCATCGTCCGGTGGCGGCGCAAAGTTCAGGAAGGTCTCCGCGAACTCCGAGGAAGGCTTGCAAAATCAGATCGGGTTTCTCGAAAAGAAGCGATCCGCAATTGGTCCTGGGGCCGAGTTCGATCGCCTGAACAGCATCATCGCTAAGCTTCAGGTTCGCCTGAAGGCAGTAAAGGACGATGCGAAGAAGGCCGGCGAGGCATTGTCGGAAGCGGCGACTGCGCCAATAGGATCATTCCGCAAGGTTGAGTACGAACTGAAGAAAGCCAAGGCGGAACTGGAACTGCTCACCTACGGCACGAAGGAGTACATTGCGCAGTCGAAGAAGGTTGATTCGATCGCCGCTGAGTATCGAAAGCTCGACAAGGACATTAACAAGGTCGTGAAGGCTCAGAAGGAGTCCGGCGGGTTGATGGGGACCATCACAGGGCAGGCTAAAACCCTCGTGATGACATATGTCGGCATGCATGAGGTCGTTTCGCAGATCACTCAAGAGTGGGAGAAGCAGCGACAATTGCAGTTAGATATTGCAAATCGATCGCTAACGTTTGATCAGGAACTTGTCCGTCAATCAGCCAACATCGGAGGCAATGATATTGCTGCCGTCAAAAAGTTTGCCATCGCAAACCAAGGCGACATGTTGATGGGCAAGAAGGATATTGTTCGTCTGATTGGTACGGCGAAATCTGGCGGTGCCGATAGTACGCAGGAAGCTATGCAAGTAGTTCGCGCTGCTGCTAAGGTCGCTCTTGGAAATAGTGAAACAGCGGAGCAGATGCTTCAGGGTGGGTTGATTCTCGCGAGATTGAACAATAGCAAGAATTTTGAAGCAGCGTTTGGTCAGTTGAGATCAGCAAGCCAAGTGTCTCAGTCAGTAGATGAGAGCGAATTCATCAGCAATGCGATGCCTCGTGTTGCTGCGATGATGCAGAATCGTATCAATACGCAGGGGATGTCCTCCAAGGATGCTGTTGCATGGGCCGCTGTTGCATCTCGATTGCTGCCGAAACAGACAGCTGAAGAGTCGAGCACATTGATGGCAAACGTGGTTCAGAAGATGGACCAATGGATGCCGGAGCGTGAAAAGAAACTGAAGGACAAGACCATATCAAAAGTAGATCAGGCAACTATTGATGCGTTTAAGGCTGCCAATACGTTCGAGGGGAGGTTGGAAATTGTTCGCGGCAATTCTGAGATGATGAAACAGTGGATTAACGCTCAGAAGGGTGGGAACCCACAAGACCTTGGATTGATGCTTATTCGCAACTCCGATGCGACAGCCAAGATCATTTCTGAGGCAAAGAATGCGATTCCAGAGTTCAAAGATGGGGCTGAAATATTCAAGCAGGCTGCAATTGAAATTCGGGCGGCTGTTCCAAACCTTGTTGCCGACCTAACTGCATCATCGAAATCTGAACAGGCTACGTCCGGCGATATGGTGACCGCAGTGGCTAATGCCCGCAAACAATGGGACACGATCTGGAATGGCGGAACTGACGTCAACGGCAATAAAGTATCGCCAGTCAATCTCACCGGTTGGGATGCTCCAGATCGACTATTCAGTTGGTACGACAGGTTCACGATGAACAACAAGCGAGCTATTGGGTTTGGCGATCAAAATGGTAATAGCGTTACTGACATGATGATGAGTCTGCAAAAGCTGATCGAAACAGAAAGAAAGTGGGGTAATGACACCGCTGTAGGGCAATTGCAGGCGCAGTTGGAGGCACTTAAAATCATTGGCGATGAAATCAAACGCTTAAATTCAAATGTCGAGGGACGTCCAGCGGTTCCTCCGGTCAATAGGGCACCTCAATTGCCACGTCCAGCGGCACGGGCGCCAGCGGTGAACTGATTTTTGAAAACCATCAGTCGATCAGAGTGGATTCGCCGTATATGCTGTTGATGAATTGACGGCTACAGGCTAACGTATAGGCTATACGCCGGAGGAATTGACAGTGATCGTCCATGCTGACTTCGTGTTTCCAGTCGCAAATCATGAGGCACCGCTTTGCGGTCCGTGGATTCGTCCTCGGTCCGTGCGGTCATGGTTTGGCGTGATTGGGACACTGAACATTCTTGGGCGCATCTCCCACCGAGAAATTAGCGTTGGTGTAACTCTCAGTGGGTTCAATACCAATGGCGATCTGGAAACTGCTGTGTTCAGCATGGCAAATGCCATGGATCTTGGACTGAGCGGAACTCTCACCATCGACGGGATTGAATACACCAAGTGTGTGTTCCTTGGATGGGAGCCAAGTGACAAGCCGTTCTATTGTGGAACGGGTGTGAATAAGTGGACTCAGTTTGGAAAGCTGACATGGCATCAGAGCGCTTGACGGTTGCTGTTTCTCAAATCATTGACGGCGAGGACGGCGATGCTGCCTTTGCCCGCCTATTCGGTAACCAGTGCAAGCCGTGCGACTTTCGCCGGTGGTATAGCCAAGTACGGAATACCGGAAAGTGCGAAATGGGCGAAGAGATGACGGCGAAGCTGAAGACATACATTGATGAGGGCATTGACATTGACGATGCCTTCAAAGATCACGTTCCTGATTACATCGGCCCAGGCGAGTTCGGGGCTGCCTACACAAAAGAGATTCGTGCAAGGAAGGCTACCGCAAAGTCAGCCGTTGCTGTGCCAGTTGTTGCAGAAGTGCCGGTTGTTGCCGAACCAGTTCGCCGCCGCAGGGTGCGAGAAGAACGTGTTCCAGAGCCTGCTCCTGAACCTGTTGCAGAAGTGCCGGTTGTTGAAGGCTAAATCTGACGAGGTGTTGTCGTGGCGATTACCGATCTATTCATCAATGCTGGAACCGATAGATCGGTAGTCTATCCGTCGTGGGTTTGCCGTGTTTCAACTTCACTGGCGTTAGGTCCAGGGGCTGCTCCCTCAGATCATCCGTCTCTGAAGTCTGAGATTAGCACAAAGATTAAGCCTCGCAAGATCTCAATTTCTGCTGGTGGCGGTTCGCTTGATTATGCTTCAGTCGAGTGGATTGATGGTGTGCCATTGATCAATAGGACGGCGCAGCCGGCATCATTCTCCAAGATGCTTGATGTGCTGCTGCCTTCGCGGTCGTTCCTCGGATTCGACGATCAGGTTTACATCGACGCCATGGCAGAAGGCACGGAAGAGGCTGCCGCATTTGCTGCGAGCTATTTGAACTCGACGTATGGTTCCAACAAGAGGCTGTTCGTCGGTGATTATGTGACAGAGGGTGAATCTGTAGACGCGACTGAAACGTTGTCCGGTCAAGTCGCTATGATGGATGTTCACTTTGGAAACGCTTTGGATGGCATGGAGTATTTCGATGATGGTGTTGTGTATGCAACTCCATATGTCGTTAGCAGTGATGAGATCGTTTTCAATCCAGAGGTTGACGGATCGATTCGCGGCAACAAGTCGAGCTTGTTTTCTTCATTTGCTCACTACTTCATAGATCCAGAGTCTGGTGAGTCAGCAGCTGCGTTGGCTTATCTTGGGCAGACCGTTTCTGAATGGAGTCTCCCTGAAGCAGTCGCGAAGATTTGTGCGTTGTGCAATGCGGATGAGTTCTACATTCGCAACCCGGTGATTGACGAGGGGGCCGCACTTTGGACGGATGCCCCGGCAGTGAAGAATGTTGTCATGGTCACAGGTCAGTACCTGCCGTACTACCTTGACGCACTGCTCCACCCGCTCGGATACAACTGGTGGGTAAACGCCAATACGGCGACGGTCGATACTGGGGGCGATGATTGGTCGTATGAGAAGCCGATCATCACGATATTCCGGAAGGGATGGTCGCCAGATGCTGCGAAGGAACTGAATTTTCAGGCACCAGGAGAGTTGCTGGACCTGAGCGAAACGAACGTTGCTGAGTATTCAATCAATCGCAAGATTGCTGATGCTTACAACTGCGTGCGGACACTTGGCGATAAAATTCGAGTTGAAGGAACATTCCCGCTGTATCCAGGGTGGAGGAATTCTGAGGATGCGTTCACTGCTGATGACCTCGCAATCAGTGATGGTCCGCAGTATTCCGCGCACAAGACTGCTCACCGTCTTTGGATATGCAACGAGTGGGCGGGCTACACTGGCAATAGGACAGAAGGCGGGAGTTATCCTGTCGGCGATCCTCCTTTGTTCGGGCAGATATTCGCAGTTCGGATGACGGATCGTGCTGATGCAGATGTTGTCGCCGAAGTTGTCTCGCAGGTTCGCAAACGAATTCCTGAACCGCCACTGACGTACCAAGGATCAAGCACAGATAAGGTGCGGCGGGATATTTTGCTGCAATATTCGGAAGACGATGGTGCGAATTGGATCGAGGTGTCCAGCAAGATCGGCGGTTGGGCTGTGCTGGGAGATCAGATGGGAATCATCTTCACTGATGATAAGCCGCCACAAGTGATCATGGATGCATTTGAGGCTGGTACGCTGCAGATGCGAATGACTTGCACGGTTGCCTCAGATCATAACCTCTACAATGCCGGGACTGACAGTGTTGATGTTTCAGATCCAGCCAGCGTTCAAGGCCGACAGCGAAGGCTGACGTTGAATCGTGCTGACACGTTTCGTCACTGGTATGTCCTAGGGAAGACATCTCCTGATGCATCGCTGGATTCAAGTCCGTACGTCAGCGTATTGGCTGATGATGTTGCTGGGGCTGAAGAATACGACGAACGAACTTTGCTGGCAGAATACGCTGACGCTCAACTTCGAAACATTAGGCATGCAGAGTTCGATGCTACATTTACTCTTCCAGGCTGGCACACCGAATACAAGATCGGCGATCTTCTGTCGAAGATCAACGGTCGTGAAGTTGGCTTGAACCAATCAGCTGACTCAGAAGATCCGCGGTATCTTCAGATCACAGGTATCGAGTGGGAGTTGTCGGACGATGAAGGCCCGATAACGCGGATTATCGTCGATCGCGGCATCAATGATGTGAAGAAAACAGCAACGCCCGAATTCGGTCCTGTACCGATTACAGAGATCGTCGCATACGAGGTCGAATCCATGATGCGAAGTCAGGCGATGAAGATGGATGCTGGGATGAACACGGGATCTCCGGCCATGGATCGATTGCGAGGGACAATAAGATGACGGCGAAACCAAAGGGTGATCGGCATTTCAACCTTCCGCGGAGACAGCAACGGCAGGTTGTTACCGGTGGCGGTGGCGGGGCAATCGAACTGTTCCATGGTGTTATTCTGGAACAGTGCAATGCAGCTTGCAGCACGTATCGCGTTCAAAGAGTTCATCGATATCTGAAAACGACGTGCGATGATGCTGGATCTGGGAGCGGCAGCGGAAGCGGGGGCGGCTGATGGCAAGCGGCAGCGGCGCTGGCGACGATTGCGTTGTTAGTGTCAACAAAACAGGGATCGACAAGGTTCAGGTTGGACCGCCGTACGATCCATCCAACATCGGCAGTGATGATACACCACCTATTGGGCTGAGTCTTCTGCTGGCGATGCTTGACAGAAGACCATGGCCGCTACATGTGTGCGGCGATCAGGGGCTTGGTGCAAACGCAACACCTTGGGGTGCTGTCGACAATACGATCAGTGACTACACTGCGATCGACGAAGGCCCTATTCCCGGGCCGTTTCCGGCTGATCCGCCGATTTATCCTGGAGTCGGCATCACGGCATATGGATGCCAGATGAACTGCGACTATACGATTGTCGGTAATCTGGGTGCTGACGTAATCGTTGCAAAGATCGACGGGCAATGGCAGATACTTCGAGTGCTCGGAAGTGCCAGCACGACGCCCCTGTTTGGTCCGTCAAACGATTGTCGTTGTTGCGGCAACTCTTTGAAGTCGACGAAGCTGCGTGCCAGAATTATCAAGGTATCGCCAGAGGGTTGCGGTGAATATCGCGCTTGTCATGAGTTTGATCTCGATCCGGTTTCTACGTTCAGCGGAGGCAATCCGCTTGGCATCTCGATTTCCTGCAACTCTGCAGCTGATTCGACGTTTGAGGATATTACAGACTGGGTTGCGTACGCGAGGGGCACAACAGCAGAGATTCTTACTCTGAAGTGTTGTACTGAATACACCGAGTGTTCGAATTGGCAGAGTTCAGCAGTTGGGTCCGATGATCCGTCTGAAACATGCGTGTGTGATGAGAGCGACATCATTTTCGAACCGACGTCAGGATCTGGCTCGGGTTCTGGATCTGGGCAGATCTGCCGTTTTGAAGCGACAATAAGAATCCCCGCAACGGAAGAAGATCCGTGTTCATACGACGTGTTGATCTACAGTTTGGAGCAAGAAGCCTGCCAAGAATTTGCTGACGTCAACGAGGGCGAACCGGTCATCATGGAAGCCTGCGGGCTTCCGGCATTGCCGGTCGGAACTCGCGTGATCATGGTTCGCATCCCCGGTGGTCTTCCGGGGCGTGAAGCGTTAGACGGTGAAGAACCTGTTGAGTGGTTCGTGGTGCGAGCCTGTAGTTCGAAGGACTGCGCCAATCCATGCGATGAACCACCACCAGAGGGTCCGCTGTGCTGCGGAAAGTATTGCAGCGAAATGCCGGCATCTTTGTCCGTCAGTATCGAAATGATTGCTGGCGATTTGAATTGCACTGGGCCTGTTGGTGTTTCGCTAGAAAAGTGGGGCGGTGGCGCGGATGAGTGTGATGGATCCGCTGACACACGGTGGAGGCTGCCCGCTCCCATTCCAGACAACACACTGTGCCCTGGAGTGACTACTGGTCCTGTCGAGGGTGCAGATTATCCGACGTGGCTGGATATTGAGTCGATGGAACTAATATGCGGTTCCGGATCAGAGTTTGATACGTGCGGTTCACCCGGTGGGTCTGGTTCTGGCTCGGGGTCTGGTTCTGGAGCCGATGGACCGCCGATGGGGTTGACTTTGGGTGGAGGGTTAGAGACGGGCGATGTTTCAGCAACGCAGAATCTGGTTGCGTCATGCTGTAATCCTCTTTATCTCGAATACACCGTCACTGGAATGTTTGGAATGGTCGCCGGTGCTGGAGACGTACCAGCGCCAGTAACACTTCGAATCATCATCACGGAATAGGCGATGCTCGACTGCAGCAAATTACCGGCTCACCTCAAGGGCATCTGTGACGGAACGCACAGAAAGGCTGACGGATCATTTCACAGTCTCGACGACAGAAAAGTCATTCTGTCCAGATATCTTCGGGTTGATGCCTCCTCAGTTGAAGTTGAGGCAAAACCGGCGGCTCAGATCAAAGTCTTCAACAGCGAGATCGGCACGCGATTGCACGCCATCATTGAGCGAGACGCGAAGGCAAAAATCGAATGCAGCGAATGTCGCGATGAGGTCACGAAGCTAAACCTCATGACCGCCGAACAGGTGATGGCTGACATTGATGCGATTGCTGATGGAATCGTGCGAAGGGCAAAGAAAAAGGCTCCGAAGTTTTGGCAGCGATGGGGGGCGACACTCGCGCCAGAGGTAGCAAAGTCGCGGGCTGTCAGCTGGATCGAAGAAGCTTGTCAACCGCCACGTCAACTTCCTGAGCCGCCGATTCAGTTTGTAACCTCGGTTGCTGTCGGGATGCGAGTTGCCAAACGGGAAATCCCGCGATGGCAACAGACGGTTGAGAGTATTCAGCGTTCCGGCTTTCCGAAGCCGATCATATTTGCTGAACCAGATGCCGGCATCTCAGAACATGCGGACCATGTTTGGAGCGAGAAACTTGGTGCATTCCGGTCGTTTACTGCCATGTGTCGAATCATGGTTGAACGCGAGGAGGAATGGCTTCTGCTGTGCGAGGACGATGTTGACTTCTCAGATCATCTTAATGCCTACATTCGCACACTGACGATCGGAAACGAGGTGGTGTCGCTCTATACGTCCGGTCCTCAACAGCGGCCTATTGCGGGGCTTTCGGAATGTGGCGAGTCGTTCACTGGATCGCATGCTGTTCTGTTTCGCAAGTCTATCCTAAAGGAATTGATGCTGTCGGCAGTTTGGCTCAAGTGGCCGAAACATGACTGCGTTGACAAGCTTATCAGGCAGACAACAAAAGACCGTGGCGTGAAGTTGCTGTCTCACAATCCCTCATTGTGCCAGCATACCGGAGATGCAGCATCGATTTATCCAGGGCGGAAACTGAGTTCGGTTCGTCTCGCCAAGGACTGGACTCAGGCCGGACCATGGACACCACCACTCGTGACTCTCATAACGCCTACCGGTGACAGGCCAGAGTCGTTTGCGTTGTGCGAGCGATGGATCAAGCAGCAAGACTACACTGGGCCTATTCAATGGATCGTCGTCGACGATGGGCAGAAAGCGACAGAAGTCACGCAGGGGCAGGTCTATCTTCGTGAGACTCCGCAGCGGAAACATTCACTTTGCCGAAACATCAGGACGGCGATACCGCACATTGAAGGGCAGTGCGTCCTGATTATCGAAGATGATGACTATTACTACCCTCATTACATTAGCACGATGGTGGGTCGCCTTCAGAAGGCAGATCTTGTTGGTGAAGTCGGGGCAAAGTATTACTATGTCCGTGAGTCGCGATATCGGCACTTTGTAGAACATCGGCACGCCAGTTTATGCCGTACAGGCATGACTCGGAACGTCATCGAAACACTGCAGCAATGTGCTGTGGGGAATAACCCGTCGATTGACTTGCGACTGTGGGATCGGTGGAAGGGATCGCGCGAGACATGGAAGGATCTTGAGCAGAATCAATCGCTGTGTGTTGGTATCAAGGGAGTCAGTGGCCGATCATCAAAGAACTGGAAACTGTCGCGGGGATCAGTTGCTGATCCGGAGCACGTAACACTCAAGAAGTGGATCGGGGCTGATTGGCAGCATTACGTCAAGAAACTGCCGATTCGTGGGGATATCGGCAGTAACATCACAGTCTATACCTGCATTTACAACGGTTACGATCCGATCAAGAATCCCACGGCTCCCGGGAACACCAGATTCGTTTGTGCAACGGATCACGTGGTGAATGACTCGACGCTGATCTGGGAACAACAGGTTCAGGTTCCCCCTGGCGACCTATCAAACGGAAAGCGTGCGAGATATTTCAAAATCAACAGTCACTTGATGAGGTTCCAGTCTGAGTGGTCATTCTACATTGATGGCAGCATGCGATTGACGGTCGATCCTCAGATGATCATCGACGATTGCCTGGCAATCGGTGATGCCGACCTGTATTTGTGGCAGCATCACGAGCGAAGCTGCATTTACGCCGAGGCTGAAGCGGTAGGAAATAGCACGAAGGAAACCAAAGCGAACGCCGATGCAATGGCTAAAAAGTATAGGCAGCAGGGGTTTCCGAAGAATGCCGGCCTGTATCTTGGCGGAATCATTGTGCGGCGAGGTGATTGCCAGCACTTCAACGAGACCTGGTGGAACGAGGTTCGTGATGGATCTGTGCGGGATCAAATATCACTTCCGGTTGCAATCGCCAAGTCCGGAATCAGAATGCTGGCACATCCGCCGATGACTTGGCGACGATACATGGTGAGACATGCTCACAAGTCTAAGAGTGTCATGCTGCGTGATACCGCAAGCTGCAAGAAGTTCGGCGTGGCAATTGGTGAATGACAGTGTAGAGATCAGTTCTTGTCTAGTGTATCTTGTGGAACTGGAAGCCACACAACATCATCGACAGGAGCAATGAATCCTGGAACTACCTTGTGAATTCGCCGTTCGTAGACAAGAACTGAGAATGGAGCAGGAATCCCAGTGGCTGACTCAATTGCCCCTGTGGATTTGTCGGCGTATCGCACAACCTTGAATGGGATCTCAGGGTTCTTCTTTGCCCCTTCGGCCTTTGTGTGTTCCATCGAAAGTCGATAGCCCAAAAAACCGGCCAAAGCCAAACTGATTGCCCAATAAAGAATTCCAAGTCCTACTTTGACATTCATCTTGATACTCCGGATTGCTGTTCGTGGAAAACAATTTCTGATATTCAGATTACGCGAACAGAGTCTTCGTTTCTCATATTGGAATTGATGTTTTTGTAAATAATTGTGAATTCGGGTGTGAGAATGCGTACTAGGCGATGATGAAAACCAACACTCGCTGTATAGGCTATGTCATGGAAATCAAAGCAGAAGAACATATTGGGCTGGTGATGCGAGTCGCGAAGCCATTTGCGTCATCTATGAAGACGTCGATCATGGATAGCGATGTGTTCTCTGACGGTTGCGTCGGTCTGATGCAGGCTGTGAATGCATTTGATCCAGAGTTGGGATATCAGTTCTCGACGTTCGCAACAACGTGCATACAGACGGCTATTCGCGATGGGTTCCGGCAACGTCGCAAGCAGAACGAACGCCATTACAAAGACGGTTCTACGGTCAAGATGCATGTAAGCAGCCAATGCGCTGAGTTGTCACAGGTCTGCGAAGACGCTCTTTCTCGGGCGGTCCGTAGCGAGAACGAGGATAGATTAAAGGCTGCAATCGACGCTCTTCCGGAGCGGCAGCGGTCAATCATTCAACTTCGTCTTGACGGGTACGGACTGAAGGAAATTGGCGAGATAATGGGTTACTCGAAGCAACGTGCGGAACAGGTAGAGAAAATGGCAAGGCGGGCGATTGTGGATATTCTGACAGGGGAGACAAATCGTCTGCCAGAAGACAATATGTGATCTGTCGTGTGTGCACGCTTGCCACACAAGCGATTCGCAGTTTGGAATCATTGACGGTTGATGTCGCTGCTCTAGCCTGAAGTGGAATTCACATAGAGGTGGAGCCATGACGTGTCTGATGAAGCCAGAAAACCGGATGACGATCAGGAAACTGATAAGTTCTCAATCAATCTGCCAATGGGCGGAATGAATGTATCCGGTCCGAACGCATCAAAGCTTTGGGCCAAAATTGGCTGGTCTATCATTATTGGTGTGTCGGCACTCTCTCTGAGTCATTTATTGCGGGCGGTTGCCGAAATCATTAAGTGAAATAGGGTTTGCCATGTTGCCAGATACGATGAACATCGTCGGTGTTCTTTCGATGGTGTTTCTCTGCCTGTTCTGCGTGTTCTTGACATTCCAGGCGTGGTTTGATGGTTGCCGTAAAGATTTTGCCAGAATGAGGCAGCACCTGCGCATGATTGGCATTTCGCAGGTCGTGATTATCTTCGCGGCTTTGTCGATCGGTGCCGACATTTTTGCATCGTGTAAGGTGGCTGTCGAGCAGGCTGAAGAGGTTCGGGCTATTGGCAGAGGCCAGTATTCACCGGATACGGTCTTGCATGCGTCAAGGTGATGGTTAGTTCGGGGGCAATATGGATACCGTCGTTGATAACACCCTGAAGATTTACCAGGGCGCTGACCTGACGTTCCCGTTCACGGTTTTGAGCGGTGGAGCGGCAGCGAATATCACCGGTGCGACCTTTGCGGCGATGTTCCGTTTCGACTACGGCGATGAGACGCCCGCCTTGGATCTGGATACCGAGATCACGATCGTAACTGCCGGAAGCGGTACGGCGAAGCTTTCTGTCGACAACTCTGTGACTGCCGCTATTGAGCCACCTGCTGGCAATACTGCAGTTCAGCCGCTTGGTGCAATCCCGATCTACTATGATGTAAACATGGTGATCAGTGGCAATACATATCGAGTCCTGCGAGGTGTTGGGACGTTTTATCGAAGTGCTCTTCAGTAGGGGCTGGTTCAATGGATAAGGCAACAGTTGTTGACGCGCTGTGCGCGAATCTGCAAATCCCGGGGATCGGCGAGACTGTTGAGCGAGCCGCGATCACTCGCGCTGTCAGCAGTGTTTACGATCACGTCCCTGCGTTTGTGTGGGAAATCGTGGTCGACGCAGCTGATGGGTTGGATTCAGGTGAAATCGATGCATTGCTGGCATCTGTCTCAAAGACTGTCGCTGCTCGCGTCAAAATGCCATATCTGCCGGAGATGGTGCGACAGCAGATCGTTGATCAGTTGCTCGGCATGCTGCGTTCAAGTTTGGGGTTTGATCAATACATCGAGGCGCTGGCAAAGTAGCCGTCGCTCGATGTATAGGCTATTTGTTCAAGGGGCATTGTGATGACAGAGTTGGTTGCGAAGTATGTTCAGGAGTATTGGATTGTGATTGGGGCAGTCATCCTGTTCCTTATCGATCCATCTGCGGCGAAAGGTCTGCTTGGGAAAGCAGGTTCGCTGGTTGGCCTTGGAGCAGGTTCGTCTGCAAAGAAGGCGTCAGACTTTCTGGACCTTGTGAACGATCTGGCCCGGGCGAATCGTGACGGTCAGTTCGGTGCAGATGAAGAGATTCAGAGTCTTTACAAGAAGTTCTCTGCGACTCCTGTTCAGCAGGTGAAGAAATGAGCAGTGAAACCGAAGGCTTGTCACCGCTGGTAAAGTTGGCACTGATTGGCACATTGATTTATGTCGTCGTGACACGATCTCAATCTCCATCTGCCCCTGACGTTGTCGTCGTTCCTGATGACAAGCCTTCGGCTGTCTCTGTGGAAATCAAGGCAGCGCTGGCAGATAGCCCAAAGGGCACTGCGATGGGCTATGCGGCCTTCTATGACGCTTGTGCAGCGACACTGGAGACTGATTCTGCGCCAGTCGTCAAGTTGCGGCTGCGGATGGAGCGAGCGAAGGCGTTGCTGAAGTTGTCGGCTCCAGAGGCGTTTGGAAACATTGTCGTCCGGGAGCTTGGTGCCTTCGATGAAGGTGCCATCGACAAAACGGTGTACGCGGCTGCGTTCCGTAAGCTTGCGACGGATTGCCGGAGGGCGGAACAATGAGTCGTCGTCGTTGGAATGTTGCTCCACCAAAGAATGATGCCGAACGAAAGTTGCTATGCGGCTTTGATCCGTCCTCCATGGAGCGATACTGGGACAAGAACGCCGACAAACACTCGGCGTTTTTTCTTGCGGGTCAGACAGAAGCCCCACCAGATACATCAAACCTGTGGGACATGCATATCGCGGTCACTGGAGAGAATCCAGAGACGACTCCGCAACCTGCCGGCGACTGCGTGGCGGCGGCCTGTGTAGAAGCCATTGAAGCCCTGCAGTGTTCCGAAATTTATGACGGTGACGCAGAAGAATTCCGCGATCTATACAAACCGTTCACGTATGCCGTTGGGCGTGTTCTGGTTATGAGGAATAGCCTGCGAGGTCAGGACGGTGCGAACGGTGGTGCGGTTGCTGAAGGTGTCCGGCGTTACGGTGTCTTGGAAGTGACGGATGATCTTCCGGACTACAACAAACAGACCGTTCAGGCATTTGGCGACGATCGCAAAGTGAACGGGAAAAGCTTCCGTGATTACATGGAAGTCGCTGGCAAGAGGCTTGTTGAGTCGACTGCCCGTATTGATTCTATGGGGCATTTGTTTGAAGCCTCGGGATCGAAGTATCCGCTGACGATCGCGTCGAATTGCGGGTACTCCATGATGCCGGATCGGGACGGATTTCATCGGCCCAGCGGCAAGTGGAATCACCAGATGGGTATCTGGGGCTATTCGATCTCCGGCGGATGGGTCGCGGTGAAGAATCAATGGGGCGATGTCCACGGTCAGATCATTGATTTCGAGACGAAGAAGAAGTGGCCACCCGGATTCTTGCGCGTTCGCATTGAGGACTTTGAGAAGTATCACTTCCGCGGAGCAGAGGTGATCGCTTACAGCAGATTCAGCGGCTTCCCGCAGAAGAAGTACGATCACAGGGCATTGGCTTAGAGAGGGACCTGATCATGAGATGGAGTTTAATTGCTGCGTTGTTGTTGTCATCGGTCGCATCAGCTGACGACTGGCATTTGTTTCGTGCGAAGACAGTGTTCGCATTCGCGATTGTCCAAGAAGAGACAGACAAGCCTGTTGTTCCGACAGACGGCAAGTGCAAGGACTGTTACGGAACCGGGAAGCGTGGTGACGGGCGAGTGACGTTCAAGTGTCCCACCTGCAATGGTACTGGCAAAGTGAAGTCTGGTGATGCTGCCCCGATCGTTGGTGATGCGGCTCCGGCTCAAGATGCTTCTGACTCAGAATTTGTTGAGCAGATTGGAGTTGTGAAGCTTTTGGTAGTCGTCGGGAAGCCACGAGAGTGCATACCGTGCGAAAATGAAAAGAAGAATGAACTGCCTATCCTTCGTAAGGCCGGATGGAAGGAGGGAAAGAAAGACGACGATCACTTCGAAGTGTTGACATACGAAGAATTATTCGACCGGTACGGAATTGAAGTACCGTCGATACCATGCTTTTACGTGACGATCAATGGCAAGGTCGAAGAGGACTCTTTGATCGTTGGATACACAGCGGCAGACAAGCTTGCGAATCACGTGAACTCGTATCGCGTTGGCAGCCGGCAGAAGACGGCAAAGTCTATCGTGCGAGTTGCAACGACGGGTTCACATTCCCGAGGTGGGACTGTCACGCAGTTTGCTGGATTCGGAACAGGCGTTGTGGTGTCATCACGCAGCGATGGGTTCACCGTATTGACTGCGGCACATTGTGTCGAGGATGCATCCACGACGAATGTAGAGGTGTTTACAGGTAAAGGCATCGAGCAGATTCCAGCGACGGTTGTATCGAAGGATACATCAGCTGACGTTGCGATTCTTTATGTGAAGTCTGACACCCCGTTGCCTGCAGTTGAGGTCGACGAGTCAGATCTTGCTCCAGGAACGCTCCTGCATGCATGGGGTTGCGATGACGGTGGAGATCCGCAGTTTCGCGAGACAATCGTTGACGAGTCGTTTGTCACTGACGGCGTACCGTGGATCTGGACGCGAGGTGATGCTGATAAAGGCATTGAAGCGGATCCAGTTCATGGCAGGTCTGGAGGCGGACTATTCTTCAAAGGAAAGTTGGTCGCGATCTATTCTGCTGCTCAGCGGGAGAAAAAACGCGGCCTGTGTGTTCGCGTGACAGCAATGAATAGGCTCAAAGGTTTACAATGAGCCGCGAGACGGAACAGCATAGTAATCGGTTCGTGCTAATAGTCGTCGGCCTGATCCTGTATCTGTCGTTCTCTGGTGGCGTTCGTGTTCCAGAGGTAGAACCATTGCCAGTTCCGCCTCCTGATATCTCAACAGGGTTTCTGTCGGATGTAAGGGTCAAGCTCGAACCGAACGGCTTGGCAACGCTGTGCGAGTTCATCAGGACTGGAAAGCTCAGTAAGGATCGCATAGGCATCGACATGACGAAGGTTGAGTCGATACGGTGTTTGCCTAATAGGCTGGTGTTCGAACCGCCAATACAACTCTCATACGATGGTCCTGGACCGCTGAATGCCGGCACGGTGGTTCGGGAGATCGGAATTCAGGCCGACGGCACTATTCTCGTTGACGTAGTGAATAGCCCAATTGATCTGGTACTTGAGTGAGTGAATTCCGATGACGGCAGCCTACGAAGAGAACTTCACGAACCGCATTCTTGAAGATGCCGTTGTAACTCTGTGCCCGATGGTGAGTACCGGGAAGAAGCCAAGAGGGAAACCGGTACGCAGGAATGAGTCAACAGTCCGAAAATACGGGACTCGTTTCCTCAATAGAATGTCGAGCGATGCTCCATTCAAGACGGAGGAAGAAGCAATTGCTGCTTTGGCGCCGGTCGCTATCTGGATCTTCAGGTGGGCAATTCGTGAATTGGCAATTCAGGTGATAAAATACCTGTGGTCGCGGTTAGAGACAAAGTCGTCCGTTACCGTTTCCACATTTGCTCGTCGTATAGGCTAAGACAGTTCCGGTTATGCCGATGTTTGCGGGGTAGTCCGTACAGATAGTTTGCAAAGATTGCGTAATTGATGATGGGAAAATGATTTCCCGCCGTATTAAATAACGGTGTCATTGATTAAAACGCAAGCATCCAAGGAGGGCAAACTAAGAATTCGGAGGTTATCCCATGGCAAAGGAACGACGATCAGGGCGAAGCATTCAGTCGCCGACAGAAACGGTGACGTTTGAGATCCTGAAAAGCCATGCTGAACGTATCAGGGCAACGACGGGGAAAGAACCATCTGAGATCGCAGCTGATTACATCACTCGCCTGTATAGCGATGCTCGTGTCACGATGGAAGATCTGGACCGGACGTCAATCCGGTGGCTTCCAGAGGTCTACGAGGCGATTGTCGCTCATGTTGGCCGCGGAGCAGTCTCGCACTATATCCGAGAGTCGTTCTACCGAGAGATGACTTATCGCGGATACAAGCTTTCCGCCGTGCCTATTTTGAAGGAAGGGCATGTTGAGGGCGCAACTGATCGACGCGAAGTCGAAGACGGCTTGTCTGATACCTCCATCGTGCCGTTAGTGATCCCCGCTCAGTGGAAGGTATTCGCAGAGCAAGAGATCCCAGGGGAGCTTGGGACTGCAATCAAAGCTGCCACTCAAAAGCGATTGGAATTGGAGACCGGTGTTGAGTTTCCTGTTCAGCGCAGATTGGGAAAGTGGTTGGGTAGGTGATTTGAATTTCAGAAATTGCTTTCAGTGTTTCGTTGCATTCTTTCGTATATGCTACGACTGTTCTCAATTCGAAACATGAGGGGCAATTGAATGTCAACCGCACAATCGCCGGCTGCTGCAGCCGATACGAAGAAAAATGGAAAGAAACCGGATGAGGCTTCCGGCAATACCGAAATCGTGAAGCCGGATGAGCAGAAGTCGCTAAAGACGATCCTTACAGGGGAGGCGATGCTGGAGCAGTTTGCTAAGGCGTTGCCACGGCATTTGAGTGCAGAACGGTTTGTGCGAGTCTGCACGACAGCGCTGCTGCGAACTCCGCTTCTGCTTGAATCTACCCACGAGTCATTCTTTAAGTGTCTGCTCGACCTGTCGGCGATGGGGTTGGAGCCGGACGGCGTTCGCGCTCACCTGATTCCGTTCAGGAATAACAGTGAGGGCACTGTCGAGTGTACGTTGCTGATCGACTACAAGGGGCTTGTCGAGATCGTGCGGCGAACAGACACGGTGTCTCGCATTCATGCGGATATCGTTTGTCCGAGTGACATCTTCGAGTTCAATGCTGGTTCCATCGTTCGCCATACGTGGGACATCACGAAAGAGCGTGGCGCGATGATCGCAGTGTATGCGATGGTCGTCGATAAGGATGGCGCGAATCAGGCTGTCGTCCTGCAGAAGTCTGAGGTTGATGCTATTCGATCTCGCAGCAAATCGAAGGATAAAGGTCCGTGGGTTACGGACTATGCTGAAATGGCGAAGAAAGGATTGGCGCTCGATACGCCAATACCGACTCCAGATGGCTGGACAACGATGGGTGAACTTCAGGTTGGCAGTTGCGTGTTTGATAAGGACGGTAGACCGACATCAGTCATTGCTGTGTCAGAGATAAAGCATCTTTCGTGCTTTCGTGTAAACTTCACAAACGGTGATTCGATCGTTTGTGATGATGAGCACCGTTGGCTTGCGAGAGTTGGTGGGTCTAACGCACACAAATTGCCGTACTCGGTGATGACCATTAACGAGATTTGTGAATCGATTTGCGATGGGCAATCTGCAACAATTCCAATGCAGAAAGCATTGGAACTTCCGGATATTGAGTTGCCGATTGATCCGTATTTGCTCGGATACTGGCTCGGTGATGGTTCATCGAAGGCTGCTGCGATTACGTGTTGGGCTGAAGATCTTGAGCATGTGACTGCAATGGTAGAACGCTCAGTGTTCACGCTCGGGACTGTAAAACGTGACACGCGAAGTGAGAGTTGCTGTGTTCGCGTCAAGAATGGCATGCTGGTAATGCTCCGCAGTGTTGGCTTGCTTGGCAATAAGCATGTTCCAGAAATCTATTTGCGATCGTCAGTAAAACAGCGGTTGGCACTGCTTCGTGGTTTGATGGATTCGGATGGTCACATTGACAAGGATCGTGGTCGCGCTCACTTCTGTAGCACCAATCGTTTTCTAGCAGATGCAGTTGAAGAGTTGGTGTTGTCGCTCGGCGATGTTCCATTTACTCAAAAGCGAAGGAATAATGGGTTTGGTGTCGAGTGTGAGTCATATTTCGTAGGTTGGAAACCATCCGTCTGTCCGGTTACGATCCCGAGAAAGGCTGCAAATTACAGGCCCCGAAAGATCTCAGCATATCGTAGCATCGCTAGTGTTCAGCCGATCGAGTCTGTACCTACAAAATGCATCGCTGTTGATTCTGAGTCGGAGACATATCTGGCTGGCAGAAGCATGGCGGTGACTCACAACACTGCTTTCCGTCGTCTCTGCAAGTGGCTGACGCTTAGTCCTGAAGTTCTTCAGCATATCTCAGAAGACGATGAAGCCGAGTTCGGTGCGCACTATCGTCAGCAGAATGCGAACCGTGCCTTGCTGTCGCATGACAGGAAGGTGAAGCCGCTGAATCCTTTCGAGAAGGGCGGTGCTTCCGATGAAGGTAATTGAGGATGTTATCCAGGGGTCAGAGCAATGGTTCGCGTTGCGTCGTGGTCGCCCGACTGCGAGCAACTTCCATCGTATTCTGACACCGAAGAAGGTTGAGTTAGCGGCTGCTCGGTGGTCCTATATGGACGAACTGATCTCAGAATGCTTCTGGCCGGAACTGAATGAGTTCGAAGGCAACTTCTGGACTGATCGCGGCGAACAGCTTGAACCGATTGCCAGGGCGAAGTTCTCCGAGATCACCGGAATGACGGTGAAACAGGTTGGCTTCATCACTCGCGATGATGAGATCGTTGGATGTTCTCCTGACGGTCTAATCGTGGATGCGGACGGCAAGTGGTTGTCTGGACTTGAGATGAAGTGTCCTGCGCCAAAGACTCACGTTCAGTATGTCCGTGAAGGTGAATTGCCTGATGCGTACAAGGCGCAGGTTCACGGTTCCATGGCGATCACTGGGCTGGATACGTGGCACTTCTTTTCGTACTGCCCTCGGTTTCAGCCGTTACATCTTTTGGTGACTCGTGATGCGTACACAGATCGCCTGTCGAAGGCGCTCGATACGTTTTTGATCGAGTATCAGCAGGTGATGTCTGAAGTGCGACCGAAGTTGGATTTGCCGGAGTAGGCAATGGTTGGAGGGAGCGACCAACACTCACGGATGATTCACGAAACAATCATTTGTGAGTAAAGCAATGTCGGCAGTTCAATTGAATGATTTTCAGTTTAGTTTTGATGCCAGTTGTGTTGGTCAAATTCCGCTCAGGTTGTTCCAAGAACCTCAGATTCGAGTGGCTGAAGTTGCGCAACCGGAAGTGATTGACTCTCGGAGTTTGGCGGATTTGTACAACGATCTGTTGTCGTCCAGTGATTCGGAGAAAAGGGTGTCAATCAAGACGATTAGAGACAACCTCGCTGCCCTGAATAAGTTTGAAACGTGGGGAAGAACTCAGCATCGAGTAGTGTCTGGCAGGCCGCTAAGCCTGTTGGAGCAGCCGAAGATTCTTCGGACTTATGCTGAGGTTTTGCGGGCGCAGCCAAATGGCAATTCGTCGGCAATGGCTTCAAAGGCTCTGTCTGCAATTGGCAAGCTTGCGGGGGCATGTGTTCGTGCTGGTCTGTTGAAACAAAAGCCTGAGACAGTTTCCAAGTCAACGATTAACCTGATGAGGCCGCTGAGTGAGGAGCAAAGAAGGATAAAAGCCGTTCCTGTCACAGTATCCGAACTTCAAGCGATGTTGGCAGTCGTTGACGGGTGCAAATGGCCACGGTTGGGCAAAGTTAAGCCATCAGTATTCTGGCAAACCAACTTGCTGTCGCACTATGTGTACGGGTTTCGTTCACAAGATTGGTTTGCTGCAAGATCTTCTGAAAAGCAGGGGCTGCGGTGGTCGGGAGTGATTACAGAAAGCCAATGCCCATACCTCGATGATCTTCACAATGAAGCTGGTTGGGCGTTGTATTTAGTCCACAAGACAGCGAACAAGGATGAGGCGGCGGATCGTCCGTCGGACGTTCTTGTTCCGTTGTCTTGGAAGATGCGGGAATTGATTGAGCAGTTCCGTGGACAGGATCCAGACAGGGTTTTCCCGATGAAGAATAATTCGCGAACATACTCCCAGGAGTTCGCGAAATTATTGGAACGCGCTGGATTGTCAGATGAGAAGAGACGTAAAGAAAAGAAGCCGATTATTCGCCTGAGTTTGGGTCAGCGAAAAGTGGCAAGCTTCCGGAAGGGATCGTCAGCCATGTGGGCGAAGTACGTCAGCAGGGCGGCATCGAGCTACATGCTCCACCATGCGGTATCAGAGGAAGGCGTTGCGAAGATGACGGCAGAGAGTTACCTGCAGAACGAAGAGATCCTACGGGACATCGTCGCGAAGATTGAAAGTCTGCCGGTTTGGTCGCTTTAGGATCGAAATGAACATCCGCTGCTCATGGCGGATTTTGGTGTGATTGGTGGAATTTACAGGGTTTTTGCGGCGGGGATGACTCCGCTGTTGATTTGGGAGAATCAGATGCCAACAGGCTACACAGACGGCGTTTCCAAAGGCGAAATCACGGACTTCAAGGTTTACGCCTTGCGATGTGCCAGGGCGTTCGTGGCTTGCGTCATGCTTCGAGACGAGCCGGTCGCGGACGAGATTCCGGAGTTCGAGCCGTCTGACCACAACAAGAAATGCCTTGAGGACGCAGAGAGGCAACTGGCTGAATTCAACGCGATGTCTGAAGACGACAAATTGGCCATGTTTGAAATGGAATCGGTCAGTCGCATCAAGTCCGCAAAAGAGGGCATTGAGCGAAAGCAGCAGCAGTTGGACCGGTACAAATCAATGCTTGAGAAAGCCAAAGCGTTTAAGGCTCCAACAAAGGATCATGCTGAGTACGCAAAATTTCTGGTGCAACAACTTGAGGAGTCGATTCGCTTTGATTGCGGCGGCGACTTCTACGAAAAGCAACTTGAGGAGCAGCCTGAATTCGACGACTGGTGCGACAGCAAGCTCGAATCACTGCTGCATGATATTAAATACCACCGGAAGGCAATGAGGGAAGAGATTCAGCGAACCGAGACACGCAACAAGTGGGTGCGGGATTTGAAGGCCAGTCTTGGCGTGGAATGAGCAGAGGTAATTGCATGCTCTGTTGGTGGTGTTTGTTGAAAACATTGGAGTTATTGAAGTGAAGTTTCTGATTGACAAATCACCGAAAGACGTGGCACGAAAGAGCGTGTCGAGTCTCGTGATGGGTCAGTTACTAACGCCGCTAACTGGCTACGCGGACGCTGGCGGGGCGTATGCAATCGACAACGGGGCATTCAGTGGATTCCCTGCGGATCGCTTCAAGAGGCTTCTGGAGAGGCAGGAGGCCCGAAAGGCGGAATGCCTGTTTGTCACCTGCCCGGACATTGTCGGAGCTGGGCAGAGATCAATCGAGCTATTCAAGCGGCGTAGTCGATGGATTCCACCTGGGTGGCGAGTTGCGTTGGTTGCTCAGGACGGAATGGAGGATCTTGAGATTCCGTGGGACGACATGGACGCCGTTTTCATCGGCGGCGGCGATCCGTGGAAGGATTCAAAGGCATCGCAGGACATCGTCAAAACGGCGGTTATCTTGGGGCTGTGGGTCCACGTCGGACGTGTGAATACTCCGAAGCGGTTTGAGCTATTCGATGAACTAGGGGCCGACTCCTGCGACGGTAGCGGAGTCGCGATGTATGACCACATGCTGGAAAAGATTGAGCGGCGAAACGAACCGAGGCCGTCTCTGTTTGATGATGTTCCAAAAGGGGAGAAGAATGTTAGTAAAGCACCAGTTTGACATTCACGCACGTTGCCCATTCGTTCCGCACGAGCAATGGGATTATTACACCGTGACGATCACTACAAAATCGGTGATCGACGTGCATGACATCGAGAAGCTTCTTAACGAGGTTCGCGGAATGAATGCGAGCCAAGAAGCAATCTCTGAAACGATTCGGTTTCGAATGGATCGTGCGGAAATGCCAGGAAGCATTGAGGTTGTGGGGCGGCATTCGCAAAACAGTATGACGACAGTTCTATCCTGAATAATCTTTCCGTAATCCATAATTGTTGTATTGACAACAAACATGCTGCCGATAAGATTGGTGTCAGTGAAGAACGCACACCAAACACGGGAGAAACGGAAATGCTGATCGATCCTCAGAAGCTTGAACAGACAATCATCGAAACGATTCTTCGCGATCTGTTCAACAGTGACGAAGACTATCGACGTGACGCTGAGGACGTTGCGAAAACAGTGATCGAATCAATGAAAAAGCAGTTGCAATAACGGAACGGGTTCCACGGGCAAAGGACCATTCAGCCGTGGGAATGCTCTCCGCGAGTGGTATCTGCGGTATGTGGCAGATGGCGAGGGATAGGGGGAGCCTATGTTTGGGTGTGAACATTCAGAGTTGAGTTTCGCAACATCGTCCGATTGGGAGACGGTTTGTGCAGAATGTGGAGAAATCATTGACATGGGTAAAAGACAGGGAAGACCGGCAACGGAGCGTGGTGCGTATAACCCGAATCCAGCTCGTCAGCTTGGGAGGATCTCAGACGAAGATTGGAGCGAACTGAAAGAGGCTGCTGATGCGGCCGGACAGTCAATGGTGGAATGGGCGTTGCCGACATTGCTGAAGAAGGCTCGGCGGGAATTCAAGAAGACAAAATGAGCAGCGGTATTCCGTTCCGATAACGAGGTGACAGTATGAGTGATTTGAAATTTACGGCTACAAAGACCATTCGCAGTATGGCCCCAATGAGCCCCGTTATTTTTAGAAACGGCGACACCATATCTGTCGAAGGCTGGTTTTGTCGTCAGGGGCCAACTGCGATCCGCGTCAACGGGCAAAAGCACTGCATTCCTTTTGGGTGGCTGAAGGAGGCTGGGTTTCCTGCAGAGTTGGAATCGCAGATTGAGATGAAATGAGCAGCGGTTGTCGATGTCCGATAGTCTAAGGGGTGTGAAATGAAATTGCTGACGGAAACAGATCCTGAGTTCACGTCGTGGAGCAGTTGGGCCAAAGCAGAACTACGGAGAATACAGGGCAGGTTTTGCGTGACGGAAGAAAGGCTTTGCGAAATAGGCAAGCCATTTCTTGAGCAAAACAAAGGCGTCCCGATATTTGAGTTCATGGAATCGTTTGAGCGGCATGTTGAAAAAACACTTGCTCAATGAGCAGCGGTGTGTGGTGTTCGATAGTGCATGGTCGGTGGCGGAAGGGTAGACGCAATAGATGCTGAGGCCGGGTCCGGAAACGGTGCAGGTAAACTCGGCATGTGCAGGGTTCAAGTCCCTGCCCGACCTTTTGAAGTAACAGAGCAATGTTGGTCCGGTAGTCACGAGAGGAATCATGAGCGATACGAAACCACCAGAAGGCGGGCAGTACGGGCCGGTTTGGCCAATGGCCGGAATGGCAGTGACGGTCGGCGTGACGCCTGTGCTGACTGTGTATGTCTCGTTTGATGCGTTTCAAAAGGCAAGAGCCACTGGAAACGCGGTTCGGTAGTTCGATAGTCTTTTGAGGTGGCAAGGTGACAGACGAAGAACGAACGAAGCTGATTAAGCTGGCAGGCGAAATGGTGCTCTGTCGTAACATGCCACCGGAATTGATTGGAGACTGGGACATGCCAGCCCCAAAGTCTCGGAAGGCGTGCCGCGCGATTACGGAGGTATCTGAGGCGGCACATCGTCAGTGCAAGTTTTGGTCAAAACAGATCATGCAAATAGTTGACGCTGATCGCAAGAAGTGAGATCGGTTCTGCACTCCGCTAGGCGCGGGAAAGGGTGACACGTGAACGAATATCATATATGGCTGGCGAACCAAACCGAGGCCGATTGCGGTGATCCGATTGAAGCGGATTGCCCTGACGAGGCTGCAGAGATTTGGGCAGAGGAAGTCGATCGGCAGTCAGGTTTTGAAATCGCAAAACAGAAAGACAAGCCTGTCGTCTGCGTTAAGGATCTGGAGACCGGGGACATCCTGAAGTATGAAGTGCTCGGGGAACTGACACCAATTTACGACGCGATGCGAATTGAGTAAACGCGGAGCACACTAGCTCTGTTGGTGAAGTCATAAAATGAAAAGGTTTTGATGAGCCAGCCAATACAAGTTCGTTCGTCTAAATTGGAAGACGGATTTTACATGCACATCAGCGATTTGATTGATATGTGTACTGCGGTCATGGATGTCGCGTCGGAGGAAGAACGGCGCGGGGCGGCAAGGATCGCCGGAAATTTGATGCGGCTCAAAGAGCAGCTTGAAAAGTCGTGCTGACTATCGGTTGAGCGTTCCGCTAGGCGCGCAGAGTTTCAAAAACAAAGGGGAATTGAGGTATGCGAGTTGTCGGAATTATCACGGTGTACTTAGTAACGATGGCCGGAAGTATGTGGTTCAATGGATACGCACTTGCGGTTCTGTGGGCGTGGTTCATCGTCCCGACGTTTGGCTGCGTTTCTCTGACTATTCCGGCGGCTATCGGAGTGGCAATGACGGTCAGTTATTTGACGCATCGAATCACACGAGAAGACGCTGAAGACAAACGAACGTTTACTGAAAAACTCGGTTGGGGAATCGCTGTGGCGATCACGAAACCAACAATGGCTTTGCTGTTTGGATTCGTCGTTAAGTCGTTCATGTGAGCATCGGAATCGTGTTCCTCTGTTGAAGGCAGGACAGTCAAATGATGACGGAACTTGACAAGTACAACCAATCGCTCGACCGGGCCTTACTGGATTACATGGGCGGCAAAGAAGCGGCGTTTGATGAGCACTGCGAGCGATTCAAGCTGTCGGACAAAATCCCGTCTGATCCTGTTGCGAAACGTGGAGCCGTCATGAAGATGGTTACGGCACGAACAAACCTTGCGATGTGGGCACGATGCCTTGCGAAGCGTTGGCTGCTGGAGCGTGGATTCCAGTCGTGGGATGATGGCGACATTGTCTTGAAGTAAACGCGGTTCGTGGTTCCTCTGTCCCTGAAATCATTGGAGTTATCAATGTTCAAGCGATTGTTACACAGGTTTCTCTGCTGGGTTGGTCTGCACGACTATCAGTATCTTGAGGTGCGACCTGGCGGGCCTCAACGAGGCGTGACAGGGCGCAGGGTATGTTCAGTATGTTCAAACGAGCAGATCAGAAAACCGTGGTACAGGAATCTTTTGAACTGGGGTGGATGGTGCGATGTTTGACCAACAGCGGTCTGGTACTCCGATAGTGAGGTTCAAATGTTTGAGATCTTCGTACTGATTTCCAATCTCGTAGTCATCGGCCTGCTGTCGTGGCATTGCTTTCAGCAGTCCGAGCGGATTGAAGAACTGAATAAAGACTACGATGCGGTGTTGATGGATACGCTGGGACTCAATGAGGAAATCGCGTACTACGACACCTGCATCAAAGAAATCGAAGGCGAGCGGGAACGTCTGCAGCAAATGTGGGATGAGCGGCCCGGAATGGTCGAGCATCGGGCGGCTGAGTCAATTCTGGATGCGTTGGACTTATTGAAGCGGCAGTTGAAATCAACAGAGGAGTGACGCTACCTCTGCTCGGGAAAACGGATCATGAGCCGGAGATCTGAAACGAGACTCAGATACCTCGAACTGTATCAGCAGCAATTCGGGCGACAGCCGGACCAGAACGCGATTGGGGAAGTAAATCGGCTGATGGAAAGACTACTTGGAAGGCGAGAATTTCAATGGGTGGCGAGCGGGAAAATAATCAAGACGGCACGACTGCTGCCGAAAGACAAACGGCAGTCATCGGTGATTTCGTAACGGCAAAATGCTGGAATCCTGATCAGGATGATGAAGCCGAGAAGACAATCATCCGGCAGGGCATTCTGGCGGTTCAAGATCCACGAACGCGACACAGGGCCATTCTGGGCGAGTCTGGAATGGTCTACATGTGCGTTTGGAATGATGCCGTCGAAGTCGTTCCAGACAAAAACCTGTTTGGACATGTGCTCGCGGCGGTTGAGGCGTGGCGGAAAATGTATGGTGAAATGTCGTAGGGTGAGGATCGGAATAACTGTCCTCTGTCCCTGTCGCGTTTCAGGGTGAAGATTAGAAAACGCAGGCGTTTTGATTCGGATTTGATTCCGCTGTTCTTTTGAAGGTGATGACTGTGATTGACACGTTTGGCTGCATTAAAAACACGATCAAGGTTTCGGCTGGTCACTATGTCGACCTGGCAAGTCCAGATCCGGAGACAATTGAAATCAGATCCATTGCGGCCGCGCTGAGCAAGACGTGCCGATTCGGCGGTCATTGCCCTCGGTTCTACACTGTTGCAGAGCATAGCGTCCATGCGGTTGGGTTGGCGATGCAGGATAACATCACTGAGGATGCCATGCGTGCGATTCTGCTGCATGATGCGACGGAGGCGTATGTCGGTGATGTGGTTAAGCCTCTGAAGGCGATGCTGCCTGAATACCAGGTGATCGAATCTAATATCGAACAGGCCGTATCGACACGATTCAACATTGATTTCGGGCAATACTCACACCTGATCAAGCGATACGATCGACTGATGCTGAAGGCTGAAAAGATTCAAATGTGGCCCAATGACCGCGAAGAATGGTTTGGGTTCGCTGGGCTGGAACATCGGCCTGTAATCTTCCAATTCTGGTCGCCACCATTGGCCGAAGAAGAGTTCCTGAAAATGGCTGGTGTTCTTGGATTGTGGTAGTCAAAAGAGGAGCGGATAACCATACCGATAGTCTTTTGGAGGATTTGTGGAAGCGGTTGAAATGTTGAAGCGTGGCAACGTAGTGAAGAACAAGGAAACAGGCCGAAAGAGAGTCCTGCGCCGAGATGAACCAGCACATGAGTCTGAGGAAAAGGTTTGCGATATCCCGCACGAGGACGGTGATATGTCGTATTTGTGCGGATCAGACTGGTGTCGATGCTGCCAATAACAGCGGACTCGGAATCCGATATCAATCTTTGGATCAAGGTCAGCAGAAGATATGAATTCGCACGTATAGGTTACTACAGATGTTCTGTGGTATTAGTCATGGGCTTTCAAGGGGCAATAGTTATGGCAGATTCAAAGAAGATCGTTGCATTAACGGCTGAAAACATCAAACGGCTTTCCGTGGTTCATATTGAGCCAGACGGGAATACGATCCTGATCGGCGGGAAGAATGCCCAGGGAAAGAGCAGCGTACTCGACTCGATCCTCTATGCCATGGGTGGGGCGAGTTCGTTCCCAGATAAGCCTATTCGCAATGGTCAGGAATCAGCAGAGATCGAGATTGATCTTGGCGACATCGTTGTGAAACGAAAGATCACGAAGTCTGGATCAACGGTTACGGTGAAGACTAAGGACGGGGCGTCGTATTCATCGCCTCAGAAGGTTCTGGACGGTCTGTATTCGAAACTGAGCTTCGATCCCTTGGCGTTTGCTTCGATGAAGCCAGCAGATCAGACGAAGGCTTTGATGGCGTTGCTCGGGATCGACACGAGTGAATTGGATAAGCAGCACGACAAGCTTTATGAGGAACGGACTGGTGTCAATCGTCTGCTGAAAGAGGCAGAAGGCGATCTGGACCGTTGCGAGCAGATCCTGATTGAAGTGCCGGCTGCTCGTCCAGATGTCACTGAGATCAGTAGCCGGCTTGAATCTGCGATCGAAACAAATGCGGCTCTGGATCGTGAGTCTGAGAAGATCGAAAGCCTGAAGGCCGACATTGCTGAACGTCAGGGTGAAATTGAAACTCTGGAAGGCAGCCTGCGTTGTACGAAAGAGGATCTTTCGGAAGAACTGGATATTCTGTCTCGCACAATCGACAGCACAAGGGAACAGGATCGCGTTCGTCATCTTCGCGAGTTGGAAGAACTGACGGCACGTCATACGCGAGAGAACAACGATCGTGAGCAGCGGTTTGAGGCTGACTGCAATCGAACTCGCCAAGCGGCTCAGGAACGTGAGATCCGTCTGTCGAATCAGGTTGCTTCATTGAAGGCTGCCAATGAGCGAGATGCGGCGTTGCTCGGTGGGGAAGCGAGTAATATCAGGATCGACGTTGCGGCTATTCGCGAAGAACTCGCCAAAGCGTCTGAGTTGCAGCATGCGTTTGACGTTTCCGAAGATCGGAAGCAGAAGCAGTTGAAATACAATAATCGTCTGGAAGAGTCGAAGGAACTTACAGATGAGATGGAAGCGATCAAAGATCGGAAGCGGAAGATGCTTGCCGAGGCAAACTATCCTATTCCTGGACTGGCGGTGAGTGAAGATGGCACTGTTCTCTTCGATGGTGTTCCGTTGTCCCAAGCGTCTCGCGCACAGCAGATCAGGACATCGGTTGCCATTGGGATTGCGATGAATCCGAAGCTGAAGGTGTTGCTGATCCGTGACGGAAGCCTTCTGGACGAAGACAATCTGAAGATGGTTGCAGACATGGCGACCGAGCATGATGCTCAGATCTGGATTGAGCGAGTCGGCGATAAGGATGAGTCTGCAATCATTATCGAAGACGGGCACATTCGCGATGCGGAGCCGGTGGCAGCTGAAGAACCTGCTGCTGAGCCAAAGCCGAAGCGAACTCGCAAGAAAACAGTTAGCGCCGAACAGCCAGCCTAACGTATAGGCTACAACGAGGTGTTGCCGATGATATCGGATTGCGTGTTGAAGTCGTTGGCGAGAGAGGTTCGCCAGGCTGTTGGAATTGAGCGTACCCCGTCACAGGTCGCAGACTGGTTGATGGGGAATGTTCAGAATCCTTCAGATCGGTTTGTGCTGAAGTTGCTGGATGACAGAGATGCGTTGTTGTCCGTTGCGAATTCCATGCGAATAAAGGTGATCGAGGATGCCCCGCCATCGAGTGAATGGATTGACTGAGAACGCAACGCTGGATTGCCAGATACGGTGGTTGATCCGCCGAGACATGGATGAAGTGCTGGCGATCGAGAAGGGCAGTTTTCAATATCCTTGGACCGAGGAAGAGTTTCTGTGCTGCTTGCGGCAGAGGAACTGTATCGGAACTGTGGCGGAAACCAAGTTTCATGTTCATGGCTTCATGATCTATGAACTAAGTAAGCATGCATTGCGGATTCTGAACTTCGCGGTGTCTCCAGATTCTCGATGTCAGAGTGTCGGAACTCAGATGGTGCAGCGGCTGATTGATAAGCTGGAACAGCAGCGTCGGACGACGATCAACCTGGAAGTGCGTGAGACGAACGTTGCTGCTCAGTTGTTCTTCTCGAAGCGTGGCTTCAGGGCTGTTCAGGTGCTGAAGAACCATTACGACGATACGAATGAAGATGCGTATCTGATGCGGTACAGGATCGGGGGCTGATGATGTTGATGCTCTGCTGGCTTGTTGTCTTCACCGCAACGTGGGCTGTGTTGTCATTGATTGTGCTTCACGCATACTTTCGGCTGAATCACCAATTGCGGATGGTTGATGGCTTGTATTCGCTGATGACGAATCACACTGCGGTCATTTCAATATCAAAGATTGACGAAACGTCGCTGAGTGTATCAATCGTCGCCGATTGGACTGGATACGCCGAGCAGTGTTTCTTCAGTGACACCTTGGATGGCGCGATCGCAATGGCGATTGAGCACAAGGAAAAGGCTGAGAAGAGAAAGGCTGCGTGATGCGTACGACGTTGTTCGGTTGGAAAGTAGTTGTTCAATGCCCGATAGATTGGGGCCGATCAAACGGATGGCGGTCGTTTCATTTCGAGTTGTCGAAGCATATCTGTGATCCAGCGCCTGGCGCATGGGGAGTTCGCGGAAAGCATTACCGTGGCATCCGGTTTATGATGGCAGTGTGGGTTCCGTTTCATGTTGAACAATGGAGGTGATCAGTGCTGACTGTCGAACAACAGGCAACGAATGCGGAAACGCTGGTACATATCCGGCGGGTGCAGCAGTTGCTTAATGGGTGTATTGGGAATTTGCTGGCACGTGGCGAGCGGCATGATGCCAGCAAGCTTGCATCTCCAGAGGTAGAAGTCTTTACCGAGTTCACTCCGAAGCTAAAGAACTCGACTTACGGCTCGGATGAGTACAAGTCGTTCCTATCGCAGATGAAGCCGGCATTGGATCATCACTATGCGAACAATGATCATCATCCTGAGTTCTGGCCCGGTGGTTACACGGACATGAGTCTGTTGTCCATCATGGAGTGTTTGTGCGATTGGAAAGCCGCAAGTGAACGCCATGCTGATGGTTCAATAATGAAGTCGATCGAGATCAATGCAGTGCGGTTCAATCTGTCGCCTGCGGTTGTCGCATTGATGAAGAACACGGTTAGAGAACTCGGCTGGTAGTCGAGTCGAAGAATGCTGCGAAGAGCCGGAAGTCCCTGGAACGAATGCCGGACAGCCTTTTCAGGCCAATGAATAGTGCATAGCAGAGGTGCCGCGCAAGCAACCACGCAATACCGGTAAGAAATCGCCGCATTTACTCCGCGGTGGGGCTAAGTAATGAAGCGAGAATAGTGGCTATCGTTCCGGATGGTTGTTGCCACACTTTTAAAGTTTTTAACGTATAGGCTACTCGATGAGTTCAATTAGATTCATCGGAATGACTACGTGTTCCGACTGCGGTGGAACGCCGTCTTCTCGGGGGCGTGGCTACAACAGAGTGTTTCGCATGGTTGGAGTCTGGCCGACGTTTCAGCGAGTGACGTGCCAGTCGTGCTGTGGTCGGGGGATGATAAAGCAGAATGATCCGCCACCGCTTCCACCTGCAAGGCCGATGCAACAACTGCCTGCGAATAAGCATGCTGTGAACGGTCCAGTCGAGGTAGTGATCATCAGTCGGTACAAGGCGTGCGTCGGCTATTTTGCTGTCCCGTATGTGAATCAGGTTGAATGCGGTGAGATCCCGATCACCAAGGAACAGGCTAATGATGACAGTTTCTTCGAGGTTATACGAACAGTAGTCAAAAACATTGTGAGGGAGTCGTGATGCCGTACCTGATTGCGATCGAGGGAATTGACGGTGCCGGCAAGGGCACACAAGCGAAGATGCTGGTTAAGAACCTGCAAGGCTTGGCGATGACGGTCGAGACGATGTCGTTTCCGGCCTATGAAGAGACGGAGGGCGCAAAGCTTGTCGCCAGATACCTGAACGGTGAGTTCGGTGATGTCGCTCCGGAACTGGCTGCCATGATGTTCGCCATGGACCGGTTCGAGAACAGAGATCGACTGAGATTGCATCTTGATAACAACGATGCTGTTGTTCTCGACCGCTACGTGTGGTCCAACATCGCGCATCAGACCGCGAGACTGAAGTATCAGCCAGAGATCTCAGAACAGTGGCAGCGGATTCATTTCCACAATTGGGTGCAGACGATCGAGTTCGACGTCTTCAAGCTTCCACGTCCATCGGTGACCGTATTGGTTGATATCCCTGTGGATCTGGCGATTGAGCGTATCGCAAAGAAGACGGCTCGGAAGTACACGGACAAAGCCGCCGACATGCATGAGGCTGATCATTCGGCATTGCGTATCGCAGCTGATGCTTACCGACAGATGGCAGTTGATCACGAATGGATCGTCGTTTCATCGGTAAAGCAAGATAAGACTCCGAAGACAGTTGATGAGGTCGCTGCGGAGATTCTGCTGAAGGTTCTTCGAGCGATGGGGCAGGCTTGGCGGCTGGATCCGCAATGGGAGTTCAACCGTGTTGATATCGCAAAAGCGATTCACCAGACATGGAGCCAGAATCCCTGGGACAAGTCTTCTGAGGCTTGCCGGCAGGATTCGTTGAATAGTGCTGATGTGGCGATTGCGGAAATGATCAAACAGTTATCACAGAAGGGTGCGTGATGTCATTGGACAAGGGATCAAAGTGGGGAGTTCTGGACCATGGGCACATTGTGTACATGGATCACATGGGGTCGGATGCGGCTGTTGTTGAGGCGGCTCGGACATCGTATCAGGAGGGGACGAAAACCGTAAGCGATGACAGGACGCTGGTTAGGTATTTGATGCGGCATCGTCACAGTACCCCGTTTGAATCTTGCGTCATAAAGTTGCACGTCAAGTGTCCGATCGTTGTGGAACGCCAATGGGCACGAACCAGGACGGCAGGATGGAACGAAGTTTCGGCGCGGTACTCTGAACTGCCTGATGAGTGCTACGTTCCGGACAACGATCACGTGTGCTTTCAATCGTCGACGAACAAGCAGGGCAGCGCTGAGCCTATTCCGCATGAACAGTTCGTCGAGTTCGCATTCAACCAGCGAAAGATTCAGCAGGCCGCACATGATCAGTATCGGGCAGATCTGGCTAATGGCGTTGCCAGGGAGATTGCCCGCAACAGTCTGCCGCTGAGCACATACACCGAAAAGGTTTGGTACATCAATTTGCACAATCTACTTCACTTCCTCGGTCTGCGGATGGACTCGCATGCTCAGCGCGAAATCAGGGAGTTCGCAACCGTCATCGGTGAGAAGATCGTTGCTGTTCTATTCCCGATCACATGGCAGGCGTTCCTGGACTATCGGCTGAACGCGATGACGTTGACGGCATTGGATATTGCCGTGATTCAGAAGGTGATGGCGAATCACTTCGACGATAGCCAGCCGTCGTTCGTACAGTGGATGTCAGGGATGCCGGAAGAGTGGCATGCGAAGCGATGCCGCGAGCGTGATGAGTTCTTCGCGAAGATCACGAAACTGAAGTTGTATTCGGAAGTTGCGGCATCATTAGACGATCGAAAACTAAGCCGTCCGGAAACCGGCTGACCGTTACAGCGGAGGGGCTGTGCAGAATCCTTTCAGTTCTCGGGGACGAGTTGAAGGGTGGCGCAGATGGGTTTGTGACGGCGACCGTGTTTCCGGACGGCAGTATCTCCTTCCAGTTGAAGGATAGATCGTTATTGCTGCATGACAGTGTGGAAGTGTTTTTGGAGGGTGACCATGGCTGAAGACGGTAAAGGCTACGGACCGTGGGTGAAACATCCTGTTGACTGGTCCGTGAATGATTCAGCGTTTCGGAAGGCCGCTGAAAGAGTGCAAAAGGATTTGATTGATGGTTTCGCCATTCCAGCCGGTCTTCTTAGTTCTGACGGCAGCAACTATTCATCTGCTGCAGCGACTGCGGCAACGTATGGTCCGTCTCCTTTGAAGTCGGCAGCTGAGATCATGCAGGCGTTCAGGGACGCTGAATGCATCGTCAATGATTCGAAGCCGAGAAGCCTTCGCAATGCGTTCTTGGTTGTTCCTCCTGACACGTACCATCAGATGAAGATGGGACCGGTGTTTCTTGAGCAACCAGAGATTGAGGAAGGCCCGATCAGGTTTCGGACATTCATGAACTACGGCGTGAGTATGCCGGTCTACCGTTCGATGCTGCTGCGTGATGCTGATTGGCCAATAGAACCATCGTACAAGCCTCGTCCACTACCCGAACCTGTTCAGAAGGTTCCAGCCTGGCAATACGTTGTGGCTGTGGCTGCCGGTGTCCTGATCCTTTCCATGATGTTCATTGCTGTGGGTGCGTTATGAGTGATCTTGAAGTTCCGCCATTCCCCCGTATTGCTGATGAACCATGGTGCTTCGGTCAGCCGACAGAGCCTGGCAATTACGAATGGTGGTCTCCGGTGCATTCAATGGTTCTGTATGAGCCGACGATCTTCATTGGCTATGACGGCAACGTGAAAGGATGGGGGCGTGATGTCTGGTATCGACGGATCACAGCAACGTCAGCGTGGAGTTGTCGCGGTAAGCAGGTTGGACTGCCGTTTCATGGCACGTGGTGCAACGCTTTCATTGCAGTTATCGACTATGACGTAATTCATTGTCGACAGGCAAACTTCACTCCGAGTTACCTGCGCGGGCTGGATGGGACGTCGTTCGCTGCATTGGTGAAGTCTCGATTGATGAAGCCTGATGGAAGTCGGCTGATTCGTGCGGACATTAAGGTTGGTGCTTGGTACGTCGAGAAGGAGGATGTCGCTGATGAAACTGCGAATGGAACTTGAGATCGGTGAGTCGGTCTCGTTATCTGTAACGAAGATGAATGAGATTGCCAGGCTGCTCGGAGTACCGGTCGTCACGAAGTTGAACGGCATGGACTTCACGGTCTATCCCGGGAACAGTGCGAAGTTCGTCACCAATAGCCTGAAGGAGCACTTCCGAATGACGGATCAATATCAGAAGCGTGGTAGTGCTGCTGATGTGATTGGACTGCAGAAGAAGGCCGATGCGATGTTTATTCTGATGGTTAGCATGAGAGACTACGATGGGATCAAACGGACCGGCGCCAGAGTTAGTTAGACATGGGAATGCTTGCTCGCATTGCGGACGAGACAACTACGGTGTGACGGATCTCAGTTGTCCAGGATGCGGTGCACCAGTTTCGCATCGTCCGACGAGTCCGCAACCTCCAAGGAAGACTGTTGATGCAAGTCCGGTGCGGTCAGGATTGACGCCACCACCTCCTCCACCGGCGATTGGTGTTATTCAGTATTAGTTGTTCTTGCAAAGGCAGTGATTATGTCGAAGGCTTCAGAGATTCTTCAGCGTGCGTTCGAAGCTGATCCAAATGCGATGCATGCGTTGACCGTCAATCGTGTTCCATGCAATCAGGCACTTGCTGATGATCCGTATGTGATTGTCGACAACCCGCCTGTTCTCGGTCGGACTCATTTCAGCGTTGGAATGATCGGCGTATTGAACGGTGTTCTTGTCGGACTGGATCTTCCGAGGATAGCATACAAGTTGGACGATGAGGTTGATGCTGAGGGGCGGCATCGATTCCTCGGGTTCTGCGATGTGCCTGGAGACGTTGGCTGTTCAAAGGCAAAAGCCCTATTCGATCGAGTGCTAAAAGAGATTGATTCGAACATTAAACAGTGTCGAGATGAGGCAGCAATCGGAACGCAAGACATGACGGATTCTGCGATTCTCGGATTGAAGATAGCTAAAGTCCTCGTTCAGAACGCAATGAAGGAACTGTGAACCATGGCATTCAATTGGGACTCCGAACGGTTGGACCGGTACAACCCGATGGACGATGCTGTTGATAGGAATGATTTCATCGCGACTCAGCAGGCGGTGAATTCGATCGGCCTATTCGTCACTGGCAGCCATGGTGTTGCGAGAATGACTCGGGCTGAGTTTGCGAGTCTTCTGAGGGTATTGGCTGATAGCTTTGACAGGGAATGAGTTCGATGGTTCAGTTTACAAACGGGTTTCTGTTCACAGCAGGCGGCATTGCCGCGTTTCTGTGTATCTTCGCCGTGGCGGCATTGTGTGGGTTCATCGCGAAGCTGATGACTCCAGATGGCCGGAACGAGATTGACAACGCAATCGTTGCCAATGCGGTGCATATCTGTGCTCTGGCGGATCGGATGGCCGATCGTCGGTCTAATGGTGAGTGATCCACTATGATCGAAGATCAGATCGTGCATGAGATGAACGAAAATGCCAAAACAATATGCGGCACATATTGGAGCGACAGGAACGGACTGCCATCTGCAACGTGCTGCCGTGGCTGTCCAATCATTGGTACATGTTACTCTTGGTATCCGACTACGATTGACGGAATAAACAAACACACAGACGCAATGAATGCTGAGGCTGATAGAGTGGCAACACTCCCTGAATCTGCCACAATGAGAGTCGCCGGATAGGCTGATCCCCGACAAGCCGAAGTTCCATCCTCGGTTTCCGGCATTCTTTTTGATGGGCATCACAGGTGGAGTGATAGGATGAGCGGAATCACCGTTACGGTGGTCGATCGTGGGCGCACGTGCCTTTATCTTCGATACATTGATCCAGTCGATGGGAAGCGAAGAGAGAAGTCATCAGGGACCTCAGATAGAAAAAAGGCTCAGCAGGCAGCTTGGGAATGGCAGAGTGAACTGAACTCTGGGACTGGCATTTCTGTTGGTGTCATGAAGTGGGATGCCTTCCGGCTGGAGTTCACGACGCAATACCTGTCGAACTGGAGCGATCGGTACGCCAGCAATGTCGAAGGTTCGCTGAACGTGATTCAGGAACTGATGTCGCCAGATACGCTGACGCGAATCAATGATGCCTGGATATCTCGGTTCCACCTATTGGCTAAGAAGCGTGGCGTTGCGTCTGCCACCGTCAAGAAGTATTTCCAGCACTTGCAGACTGCACTGAACTGGGCAAAGGAACGCGGGTACATCAAAGTCGTTCCGGTGCTGTCGAAGCGGGTGAAGGCGACGACGAAGGGCGGCAAGCTGATGAAGGGTCGCCCGATCACCGGAGAAGAGTTCGACAGAATGCTGGAAGCCGTCAGACCGGCTCTATTGGCTGAGGTAGCCACGAAGACGGGTCAGAAGCCGTCTGGAGCCGTGAAACGAGCGCCACGGTCCGCTAATGAGTTCGTGGTAGATTCCGCCGAGGCGTCGTTACGGTATCTGCTGAGAGGTCTCTGGTTGTCTGGCTTGCGGCTCGGGGAGGCTTTGAGCCTGACGTGGGACCAATGGGCCGACGGGATCCGGGTGAGAGTCGATGGGAAGCGCGACGTGTGCCTGATGATCGACGGCGAGAACCAGAAGAACCGGAAAACTCAGGTCTATCCGGTTGTCGACGAGTTCGGGGAGTTCCTGCTGGAGACTCCAGAGGATGAGCGTATAGGCTCAGTCTTCAACCCGATGGGCATCAACGGGAATGTTTCGCGGCGGGTGGATACGGTTTCGAACTGGATTGTCGAGATCGGCAAGCAAGCGAACATCAAGGTCGACGAAAAGGGCGGCTCGGAGAAGTTTGCCAGCGCCCATGATCTTCGGCGCGCGTTCGGTACCAGGTGGGCGAAGATTGTCCCGCCGAGCCTGCTTCAACAGCTGATGCGGCATTCGAGTATTGAAACAACGATGAGCTACTACGTTTCGATCTCTGCGCGAGACACGATGGATGAGGTTCGCCGACACGTCCGGAAGAATAGGGGAGAACCTGCAGATTCATCTGACGTTTTACGAGGTGACACGTTTGGTGACAGTTGAGGTGACACCTTGGCTTTTCAAAGCGAACGGGGAATTCAGTTTTGTGCTGAATCCCCCGTTTTTATTGGTGTTTTAGAAAGCCGCCGAAAGGACTTGAACCTTCGACCTACGCTTTACGAAAACATCAACAGTGTCGTTATAGTGTCCTGATGATGTCGTAATCGTGCTGTAGTATTGACGGAGCGAGATGCCTTCGGATGCATCGGCGATCAGTTGAGCATTGTTTCCGTGACACTTCCCGTGACAGAAAGGCGTAGGTCTAGTGTGGATGTGGGAAATTGTTTGCTGGCAGACAATATCGAAAATGCGAGTGTTTTGTAGATTCTTTCGTATAGCCTACAAAATGCCGAAAAGAGTTCTTACAGTGTCCTGATCATGTCGTAATTGTGTCTGAATGATGCTGATTTTGGATATTGGTTTTTGCTCACATTCATCGGAGGTGACGTATGAAAACGATCCGCTGGTAGTCTCGAAAATACATCCCAGGGCGGGTAGCCCACTTTACGAGTGGTCCTGAGTGCGTCGACCGGAAAGGACGAACGGACCGAATGTCAATGGAGGGGAATCCGGAAAGCCCCTGAGATCACCACCACAAGTGTAATGGGGCAGTCATGATTCTTGAACATATGGAAACTGGCCTTCGCGTTCGTGTGGTCCAAGAGAACGACGAGCGTACCGTAACAGATGGGTACGGTAGAACGACGAAGGTTACTGTGCAGTCGCGATTGATGACAGAAGGCGGGCAGCCGGTCAGGGCACAGTCTGGTGAGCCAGAACCAAGATTCTATCTGGTCGGAACGCGGTATGGCATCGTGCAAATGGTTCGAGTTGACGAATGAATACTGCGGCATCGCACGCAAGCCAATGGAGCGATCGCAATCGGAAAGTGCCAGCGTGGCGCGAGGCAAGTCTTTCCGGTTCGTCCCTGACGCCAGAGCCATAAGCGGGGACCATTGGCGTTTTTGTTTTTCGGCAAGTGATCCTATTGAGGGGCAATTAAATGAATAGTAATCAACGTGGGATGATCAATATCCCGTATGAGATCGTGCGGGAGAATCCGCAGTACGTGTTCGACATATTCCAGAAGATCGGGTTTCTGCCGGTGGACACGCATTTTGAGATGAACTCAGGAGTGATCCTGTACACGGGATACTCCGCGAAGTGTCAGACTGCGAATTACAACGAGAATCCGCGATACATAGGTGTGATGGTCACAACTCGCGAACCTGGCGTTGTGCTGGATGCTGACGTGACGTTCAACGGTGATTCTGACTTCGGCGACTGGAAACTGCCGGAAACCGCACCAGTCGGCGTATAGGCTACAACGGTTCTTTCCTCGTACACCACACGAGCACAAATGGAGATTCTGATGAGTACGGCTGCAACGGTCCGCGCGCTGAAGGCGAATGACGAAGATAACGAATGGTATCCGAGTACGGATGAGATCATTCAGAAAGTCGTCTGTGACATGTGTGTCGTGCTGGATGAGTTCCACTATTCCAGACACGAGATGAAGTCTGTCTTGGACATCGGCGCCGGTGATGGTCGTGTTCTCAAGGCCATTCAGAAAGGAATGAAGGAACGCAATCCGCATTCGCCGTTGATCGAGTGCTATGCGATCGAGAAGGCAATGTTCCATCTGTCGAACATGCCGAAGGATATCACGGTCGTCGGGACAGACTTCGAGCAACAGGCATTGGCAGACAAGTCTGTTGGTGCCGTGTTCTGCAATCCACCATACAGCGAGTTTGCTGAGTGGACGTTGAAGATCGTGCGCGAGGCGTCAACACGATGGATCTATCTGGTGATTCCCCGGCGCTGGCGGGATGACGTCAATATCAAGCGAGCGATCGAGTCTCGGTTGGGTGAAGTGACTTCCCTGGGCGAGTTCGACTTTCTGTCGGCTGACAGGAAGGCGAATGCATTTGTCGAAGTGATCCGGATTGAGTTCAGCCATAAGACTGTTGATGCGTTTGACCGAGTCATCGAAGACATGATGCCGGAACTGGATGTCTTCGACGTTCAGTTGGAAGCGGAAGCCGCGGCAACTCCGAACCGTGATTTATTCGATGCTGGAACGAATCTGGTTGAAGTGCTGGTGGATTCATATGACCGCGACTTGATGTCTATGCTGGAGAATTACAAGTCGGCGCTGACGATCAATGTTCGGATTTTGAAGGAACTCGGAGTCTGTAAGGATGGAGTGCTGAAAGCCATCCGGCAGAAGATCTCCGGCCTAAAGCATGAATACTGGAAGACTCTGTTCGATGAGATGGGCACGATTAAGACTCGGCTGGCGACGAAGCAGCGAAAGGCGTTTCTGCAATCGCTGAAGGACAAAGTGACGATCGATTTCACCGCGAACAACGTCTACTCGATGCTGATCTGGGTGAGCAAGTGGGCGAACGATTACTTCGACCAACAACTGATTGACCTGTTCCGTACGCTGAGCAATGACAGCAATGTCGAGAAGTACAAGAGCAACCAGCGTGTGTGGGTTCAGTCTGGCTGGAGATACGGGAAGCGGTCGAACTTCAGCGGAGAGGGCGATTGCCAGGCAACGCACTACAAGCTTGAGTACCGCATGGTGATCAGCCATGGCGGGATCTCGGTGAGTCAGTGGAATCCGCAGAATGTCGGATTGTCCGATAGCGCCTTCGATCTGCTGAATGACATTGTCACTGTCGCCAACAATCTCGGCTTCCCGTGCAGCGATCACCCCCGTAATTACGAGTGGCGGTCTGGCCGGAAGCATGTGCTGAAGCTGAACGACGGGAAACCATTGGTTGCCGTGCGAGCGTTCCAGAACGGCAACATGCATATGCAATTCAATCAGAAGTTTATGTTGGCGGTAAACGTTGAGGCAGGCCGGTTGCTGAAGTGGATCCGGAATCCCGCAGAAGCGGTTGCTGAGATGCAGGTCACTGGTGAAGAGGCGAAACAGGTTGAAGCGATGTTTGGTTCATCGTTTCGGATTAGTCCGGATGCCAGCATGTTGCGGTTGGCAGCAAGTTGAGGGATACCATGAAACGTTCTGAGGCTATGTATTTCTTTCGTGGCAGGCAGGGCTTTTCGTTCCTGCAGTATCGGTTTCGTATTAAACGCAAGTGGGATCAGATCTCCGATCAGGTGACGATGATGCTCGGAAGCCATGGCATGATCGGAGGGAAGCGGATGTGCATCGTGTCTGTCGAACTGTCGTTGGATCACCTGATCATTGTCGAGATGCTGAATGATCCACATGTGAATGAAGCCATGCATGCTCCTCTGAAGCAGATTTTCCGTTCTATCCGCCGACAGTATTGCTGAGAGATACAATGAAACTCACAGAAGACATCGTTCTGGATACGGTCGAGTTCGGGATGTTCAAGTGGTCGCAGTTTGACAGGAACAATGCAACGTTCTCCGCAAAGCTTCTCGGCGATCGCCATGTGTGCTTCGACTACAGCGGCACATTGGAACCGCGATTTGCGGATGAGTCGTATCCGAAGTGGTCTGCAGAGATCCAGGGTGATCGGTTCTATCTGTTGACGATTTCGATTCCCACGTCAATGCGGAATCAGGGACACGGTTCGTCACTCTATTCGGTGATCGAACGTATTGCAGCATCGCTCGGGTGTTCAGAGATTCGGCAGACACCGTCGGGCTGGACTTCAAGAGGTGAAACGCGGAGGGAGTACCTGCATCGTCGCGGGTGGCTGAATGACGATGTTGGTCAGATCGAGGTGTTCAAACGGCTGGTGACCACATGAGCCAGAACACATGGCCGGACGGTATTCGTCGTGCAATGCATCAGCACGAACATGAAGCATGGAACGCGATGCATTGGCCCGGGACGCGGCAGTTGTGCGAAGAGTGCGGGGAAGCAACTGGACGTTGCTCGGAAGACTCAATCTATCGTGGTGATCGTGGTCCATTGTGCGAAGAGTGCGGAGAGAAGTTCGATGAAGAAGGCAACAGCACTAAACCTGCAGACGGGTGATGTGATTGAGTGTATCTCTGGTTTCCATTTGTTGAGCGCGTCCCGCGGAACTCACCTGAAAGGTGATCGTTGCGTTGTGAAGCACAACTATCCGGAAGATGAGAGATCGCATCTCCGTGATATCCGCATTGAGGGCGCGGCGGGATCGCCGTTCCATTTCTGGATTGCGTTCAGTTGGAACCATCCAGAAGTCACTGTGCGATACGAGGGTGCAAAAACAAATGTTGTTCTCCCGTGGTGGGAGCTATTCAAGAAAGTCAGGAGATAATCAACGATGTTGACTAACGAGTTCATCCAATTGGATGACGACGATGTTGTGAAGGCTGCTGGTGAGTATTTTGAAAAGTTGGTGTTCGAACCGCTTGGCATTACAAAGGATGCCTGGATTGCCGGCGGCTGCCTGCGGGAGTGGCTTTAGGAGAAGCGAATCGTCAAGGGTTGCGATATCGACGTCTGGTGTCGTAATGATCGCGAGGTTGAGCGGATCCGGAAGGCTGCAAAGGATTCCAAGTGGACATTGACGCTGGATCTTCCGACGTCGCTGAATTACCGAACGCCGAAAGGTCATTGGGTTCAGATCATCAAGCAGCACTTCTTTGGTAGTCCGGTAGACACGATTGTTGCATTCGACTTCACGGTCTGTGCGTTCGCGCTGACGCACGATGAGACGTTCTGGATGCATCAGTCGAGCCTATTAGATATGGCGATGATGCGGTTGAAGGTTATTGACTTGCAGTTCCCGCAATCGACTCTGCGGAGAACGTACAAGTATGCAGAGAAGGGTTACCGGATCTGCGGTGGTGAACTTGGCAAGGTCGTGGATGCGATCGTTGCTGAGGCTAAGCAGAAAGAACTGGAAGAGGCCGCTGCTGTCCAGGGTGAGGATCTGACGGTTGTGAATGGGTTCTCCGGCGGTGGTCGCTGGAGTGGGTTGGATTGACGTTAGCTCAAGGGGCTTGCTGTGCAAAAGTGTTTCGTGTGTGTAGTGTCGTCTCGGGCATTTTGTTCTGATATCGAGGAACTAAGCGATATCATTGTGAGTTGCGCTGAGACTGGCGTTCTGGTTGGTCACAAGAATCGCGTCGGTAATTTGTGGGAAGCTGCGGATCGTATCCGCGGAATTCTTGATGGCAGTCCGAAGTTAAAAATGCCACAGCCAGGGCAGTGGTGGGGTAATAAAGACAATCGCCGGTTCTATTGTGCTGGCATGCATCAAGACACTGGCGAATATGTTGTTCTGCGAGATCAGGACACTCATTACAAGGTTGTCCGATTCAGCGGCGACTTGCTGTCTTCCGGTTGGAAGCATCTTCCGGAGTGCAATTCCTTCGATTGGGTTGATCCGTCCGAGCCGCCAAAGAAATCTCTGCAGGAAATCGTTGGGACATGGCCGACGTGCGAGAAGCATGAGGCGGAACCGCCAAAGCCCGTTGCAGATCATTCCCCGTCCGGCCAGATTGATTCGCTTGTCGATCAACTGGAACAGAAGATGGTTGACCAGGCGGAATCGGTTCTGAAGAAGCTGGAAGGCGATGTTGCGGCTGGTGGTTCATTCCCGCAGTATTGGACGACTCTTGATAAACCTCATGAACCTGCCGCATTCATTCGACGTGAGACGAAGGATTCATACACGATTGTTTACAAGGATGGCGGCACGAATGGTCCTTTCGTGTGGCATCTCGACAATGTTCGGGATCGTCGCCTGCTGACCGAGGCTGAAGCGATGGCGTTGCTGAACAAGCCTGCTGAAGATCCGGAAGAGTGGGTGATTCAGGATCGTGTTCCGGCGCGGGTTTGTGTAGATCATCAGCGATGGTCAGACTGGACTAGACTAGAGTGGGGTGAAGTTCGTCCTGGGTTCACCTCAGTTGGAAGGATGCATGGATATACGCGAGAAGGCGGAGAGCGATTGGAACTTCGCTGCCGTCGTAAAGACCTTCCTGTTGTGGTTCAGAACGTTGATGAAGACTGGGTTGAACTGCCGCCAGAGCATGAACTGCGAAAAGGCATCGATCAAATCGAGTTTTCAGACAACAACTGGCATGTAGTCGACGGTTATGCTGGTACAACGGTTGAGGAGTTCGGTGGCAAAGCACGATGCCTTCGCAAAGATCTTCCGCCTATTGAGCCGGAACCTGCTCCTATTGCGTCAGTGTCATGTGAAGACAGATTGCTGACGCAGTTGGAAAAGATGGTGAGCATTCTTGAGCAGCAGGGCGAGATTCTGAAGCAACTCGCGTCTCACAAGAAAAATTGATTTCCCGTCCACATGTTTGCCGATTCTTTCGTATATGCTACGAGTGGTGCAATGAAGACTCAGACGCGCGGTATCGTTGCTGGTGAAATGCTGCCATTAACAGAGTTCAAAGAACGTGCCGGCCTTGCCAGACATGGTTGGGAGGCACTTCTGAGACGTGCGACGGCTGCCGGATTCGAGATCGCATTTCGAGACGGGCGTCAGGTCTATGTTGATACTGCTGAATGGGTGAAGTTTTTGAGGAGTGGAAAGCGTGGCGGCTCCGGCGGAACTGGCAAAGTATCTGGCAGCTGCGATCGACGCCCACAAAAAGGCTAGTGATGCAGCGACTGCCTGGGCGAAAGCCAATTGCCCGTTCACAGAAGGCAGGGCTGTTATTTACGGCGGTAGATCCTGCCTCGTGTTCGAAGTGAATGCGAGGCTATTCACTTACGACGAACATGATCCAGTCGTGATCTGGTACGCGAAATTGATTGATGGCGACGGCACAGTATTCACTGTCAGTGAAGTGTCGATGCCGCATCCGAGTGATCTTCAGAACTGAAAGCAGGGTTGGAATGTTGGATACTGAAGTCAAGCACATGACACGAGGCGAGGCTGAACTGGAGATCAAACTTGCGGTCGCCAATGCCGGAGCAGCGATCTTCAAACTGGTTGTCGATGATGCCAGCATTACGCTGTCGATCGACATTGAAGGCGAGCCGCCGGTACGGAAGGCGAATTACGTTCAGTTTTCCCCGGGGCTGAATCACGTTGGTGTCCAGGACATGGTGAAGTGGATCGCTCGCGCAACGAATCGAGGTATCAATGTCCGTCGTTGAATTCTTCCGCCTGTTTGGCGCTGTGGCGTTTCTGCTGTTGTGTGTTGCTGGCATTCTGTCGCAACTGACTTTCGGTTTTTCCGAGCGGGAGTGGTAGCCGATGGCTGATCCCGTTCTCAATCAGATCTTCAGTCGACTGGATACGCTTGGTTGGGACAAGTCAACAGTCAGTGTGCACGATAAATTCGAGCACGTCTGGTATCGGCGTTTCCAGTGGGAACCGAAGTGCCAAGATAACACGGACAAGAGTTTCTTCGTCCAATTGCAGTTGTGGGACAATCGCCAATATCCCGGCGGTGATATCAGTTTCTGCCTCGCGATCTACGGCAGGCCGAGCGGTCCGGACATTGGGTCTATTAGGTTCAATGCCAGCGCTCGCGACATTGAGTCAATAGAACCGAACGTTGATCGTCTGCTGAAGGCGTGGCGAGCGATTCAGGAAGGTGCGAAATGATCTGTACTCGATGTGAAGGAACCGGGTTCATCAACCTTCATCAGATACCGGACGACGATTTGCGGACCGACTGCGGATACGCGGAATGGGTTCCAGACTGGATTGATAAGCATCCGGACACCGACGTTCAGGTTTGCGATTGTTGTGGGGATGGCGAGAACTGGTACGGTGAGCCGGGGCAGCATTATGGAAGTGACGATCCAAAGGGTGACCGCGGACCGTATCACAACAACGGCGGATTGTGTCAGTGTCATTAAATAGTCTGCCAGCAGACAGTTTTCTGAGGAGATAAGAGTTGAGCGAGATCACTGAAGGTCCTTGGGAACGCAACGGCAATGCCGTTCATAAACGGGTGTCGCCGCATTACGCTGAGTGTATCTGTATCTGCGATGGTCCGAACAGGAATGCGAATGCTCAGGCAATCTCTGGGCTTCCGGAATTGCTGGCAGCTGCGAAGACGGTATTGGCTGGTCTTAATGCTCGCATCGACGTTGCGACGTTAAGCAGAAAACCAGTGTTCAATGGCATTGCTGATTTGCATGCAGCGATCTGTAAGATTGAAGGAAAGACAGAAAGAGTACGCTCGGTTCCGAATCGGCGTTCCCTGTTCCAGATGTTCCGATCATCCCCGGTGATGCGTGGCTCAGTCATTACCGCTGCACAAGCGACGGCATATCAACGCGAATGTTCTTGGCTGCTCAGGCGATGCAGGGTATGCTGGCTAACGGTTCTCGCGTCACAGGGCTTGCAGCGTCGGCCTTTGCTGTCGCGGATGACATGTTGGTAGAGATTGACCGTCCTGGGCGTCTGGAGAGGCTTATAGATGATCTGACGGACCTGAAGGCGGCTGTTGCTGCGTTGTTGAAGCATAAGCCTGTATTGGATGACCTGAAGCAGTACGTTAAAGAGTTTCCTGAAGCCGATCTGGCCGAGGAGAAGGCTTTGATCCGGCTGCATGAACTGGTCGGTAAGACGACTTGACAGAAATCTTTCCAGATTTCGTATAGGCTACATTGACGTTCGGTTCGCCGTCGTTAATCTTCCCCTCATAACCGATGGCGAATATCGGTGCTCAGAGAACACTTGGCGGTTTCGACTGCCAACAAAAAGGCCCATGCAGAGGATTCGCCCCTTTGCGTGGGCTTTTTTTGTGCCCACAACTTGATGTGGTGTCTCGATCAGCCACTAACACCGGAAACGGTGAAACGATCGGGCAGACTGGCTGCTGCCAGT